>JANPWX010000024.1:5711125-5843420 GCA_024734555.1 Trochalopteron elliotii
GGCGGCTCCTCTCCGGACCGCGGCGGGGGCGGCCGCTGGCACGTGGGATTCTGATCTCGCCTCCCGGGCGTGCGTGGAATCCCGTGCTCCATAAGGAGCTGTGGAGGTAGCACATCCCCGGGCAGTTCGGCGTGTGTGGGCATACGCGACGCTGAGGTTTGCTAAGAAGCTGAACGTGAGCGCTGCGTCCCGTGCAGCGGCAGCAGCAGACCCAGAGCGGCCCGCGGCAGCTGCCCCGCGCAGCCCGAGCGAGATGCGCCTGCCGGACCTGCGGCCGCTGTCCCGCGCGGTTGCGACATCCATCGGCCCTCGCTGCCCTTCTCTTTGTGCCGAGTTGCTCGGGTCGTGAACATTCTAGTGACTTCTGTTAGTGTTTCCCAGAAACTGTTGCCTTTAGTTTCTTTCAAGTGTACAATCTATAAACTCAAAGAAGGTACACACGAGTTCTGGGACATTTCAGACAGAACTTGCAGGTTTTTTTGAGGGGAAAAGAAGCACTGTCTGGAACTATGCATTCTGAATACCTGTTACTTTATATGCTGAAATTTTCCCAGGTATTTTTCACTTAAAGTGAAATACTTGACCACGTGAAGCTTGATGCTCCTCAGTGTCTCTTCTGCAGCTGATGAATAAATGTGTGTAAAGGCTGACGGAGAAGAAATGAAGAAGGGGAGGGATCAGTATTCACTAGATTGTTTGCTTATTTTTAATTCATAAAATTAAATGCATAGAAAACAATAGATGTAAGTCTGAATAGTAAACTATTACTTTTCCTAATAATTGTAAGTTATTTTGGAAGATGTAGACAAGAAAATGCAAAAATTAAATTGCACTACTAGTACTAAAAAAAATGTTAGGCAGTCTGGCAAATTTTATACCAATACCCCTAACTTTGCGACCATGTATAGAATGAATTGAAAAACAATGACAATTTGTGTTTTGATCCCAGAAGGTAATCAGAGATGTGTTATTTCCATGGTGTCTGATTTGGAATCATTATTACATGTGATTTGACTTAGAGAGCCCAATCCATTCCTTAAGTGAGACGTCCTTTCCATCCATCCCAATGTTTGAGTGGAGTCATCCCATAACACAAACAGCTTGACAGAGTGGTCTGCAATACTGCTTCATGCTTCAGCTCAGTTTATGAAAAGGACAGCTGCTGCTCAACAGGTCACTCACTCCTCCTCCTCCTCCTCATCATCATCCGTGTTGCTTATCATACCCTCTGTGAGCTTATTCTGGGAGTTAAACACATAAAAACTATTTATTTTTTGATAGATTTAGTTTGCTGCTAGTCTAGCTCCCTAAAGAGCATCAGCACAGAAAACAAAAGGGGAGCAGGAAGGCAAATGGGATTGGGTGTCTTTTTAAGGCTAGAAGATACTAGACTGCCTCAGCCATATTATAAAATTCTGCCTGTCATTACTTTAAATTCTAGTACAGTTGTAAAAGACAGAATTTTAGAAAATGGAAACAGGCAAAGCTGTTGCTTATAAAGTTTTCAGCCAGATGTGAGTGGTAAGGACAAAGGATCAAAGAACCCATTTTGAATTATTTTTATACCCCTTGTGGCTGTAGAGTTTTTCAAGTGCACTCTAAAGAGTCTGCAGCAAAATGGTTTGGATGTTTGTGTCACAGCAGAATGATGTTATATAGAAGACCTCACAAGAAGGTGTACTGTCTTCTCCCAAAAGCCAAACTGCTGTTTGGTTAATTAATGACCTGAAAGTCTGTGCTGTTTCTCAAAGAGCTGTACAAAGCATTAACAAGCAAGCAACTGCATATAACAAATGGTAAAACCCATCAACCTCTGTGTGGTACTGCCCTCAGCAGAAGGTCCTGGTGCTGAGGTACTATCCTGCTCCAGTAAAATGTGCAATTAATTCTTTTTCTTGTATCATGAAGAAAGAAAAGAAATTATGCATGGTCTGTAGAGGTGCCTAGCTGCAGCCTGCTGATGTTCAACAGCCATTCCTGATTTGTGGGAAGAAAAGTCTTCTAAGGGTGCAGTGGATAAAAAAATGGGGTTAGAACTTAGTTCATGCTTCTCAGATTTGGTGAAAGTCTGTGATCTCCCCTTGCTTATTAGACCCTTATCAGTTTATCCATCCCTGTGTGTCCTTTCCCTTTCTTCTGTTTGAATCTAACCCTGCAGCAGGTGGGCTTCCCCCTGTCCTCCCTCAGGAATCCACTGTAAACATTTGGGAACCTGTTGACATAGGGAGAATTGGCAAATTACTCCATAAATAAATATCAAAGTCAAGGCTATATTCCTGGTCATGGATCATACCCATTTGGACAGAAGAGCAGACAATGTGGAGCTTGCCTGTGCTAGAAGAAATGTTGGTATTTCAAGCATGCATGTGCCCTTATGTAAGTTGGTATATTGCCTTAATGTTAGTATGCTTCTAGCAGTGGGCAAACCCTGTATAAGGAGGTTGTTGTGTTTAAGGCACCAAGATAAACTTTACCAGAATGATCAAATTTGACATCTTAACCACAGCCCTGCATGAATCCCATCAAGATCACTACAGTAGGCAAGTGTGTGTATATATAAATGAAAGAGCTTAAGTAAGTAAATAAACACCACTAACTTGCACTTCAGGGTTCCGTATGTTTGTTTTGCTGGGTGATGCCTCTGTCCTGCCTGACTGAGGTGAAGCACAACCACCTTTGTGGCTCTTGAGAGTTACACATCTAGGAGCATAATGAGGGTTTGTATATACTGGTGAAGAGATTCCTAAATCCATCACTGATGCTCCTTAAGCAGATGTTACAGGATTTCACCTTTTTTTGGTATGAGGTACTTCCCCTCTGTTTCAGGCTGAGGTGCTCATTACTGGAGCAGAAAAGGTGTTGTATTGACTTAAAAATTTATCGGAAAAGGTCTTGTATTGACTTAATCTGTTGTTGCCTTTTTCTATAATGCAGTTGATGTAACAAGATTTGAGGGCGAGTTCAGTACCAGTTTTCTCAGAGATAGGGTAGAAAGGAAGAGGAATTTCCTTTTGTATAAATGCTTATCATCTGAGTGCTTGTGGCAGTAATAACACAAAGGAAACTAATTGGAGTCTTTGCCAGGTTTTTGTATCACAGATGGTGAAGAAACAGAAGTAGAACAAAAGTTTCTGTAATCACAGAAAAAATTAATTTGAGTTAAACTCAATGTCAAATGAGTCTCGGTGCCTTCTGCATGCTAAGAGAGATCTCCCTCTTACTGGTTAGTGAAGAAAAGCCTATCTAGGCTGTTTGCTGGGGAATGTGTTTTCTCCAGAGAGCACTTCCTTTTTGCTGCTGCACAAAAGTATTTCTGCTATGGTAAAAGCTGATGATTTCCTAGCCTGGAGATGGCACAAATTATTCTCTTTTGCCTTCATAAAATGTCTTACCTCAGCCCCAGCTTTATGTGGTTTTGGTGTTTTCAAACTGTTTTTCCACTAGCTGTACACAGTCTCATGGAGCAGGAGGTGAGATGTCAGGTAGCTAACTCCCATTTTTCTTCCAGCAGTGATGCTGCCTAAGTCAGAGAAGGGTCCTTGAGATCTCCAGGGGCTGTCTCCTGCTAACTTCCATAGGTGTAGTGCTATTCCACTTTTTCTTTCTCAAATTGATGCATACTTTTGGCTGCTAGTGTTCATTGCATGACCATGACTGAAAATGGTCACAGATTGTAATCAGCAATTTGCGGAAAAGGCTGGGGTGTTCTCTGACTCTCTCCTTGAAGAGCAGATACTGCATATTACTAGGAAGAAGAGGTTCGGGCTGACCACAGATTAAAACCACTGCCTTAGGGGAAGAGGACAGTGCAGAGAAGTGAAACAAAGGTTGTTGTGTCCCTCTTTATCTATTGAAATTGAATCCTTCTCCTAAGGTTTGCATCCCAAAGTTTTTCAAATAAAGAAAATACAGACCGAACCTGGAAAAAGATTCCTCATCAGAGGTCTATAACTGCTTGGAAAGTTAGCACACATCTGATGTGAGCTGCATCAATGACAGGGTTTGTAAAAATTACTCCCACTGCAATTCTATTGCTTTAAAATGAAAGAAGGTAGATTTACATTATGTAATAGGAAAAAATTCTTTATGGTGAGGCTGATGAGACACTGGAAGAGGTTTCCCAGAGAAGTTGTGGCTGCCCCATCCCTGGAAGTGTTGCAGGCCAGGTTGGATGGGGCTTTAAGCCACCTGGTCTAGTGGAAGGGGGCCCTGCTTATGGCAGGGATTTGAAACTGGATGATCCTTAAGGTCCCTTCTAACCCAAACCATTCCGTGATTCTGTAGGTCTGTAGGGTTGGTATTTTAATTATTAGGAATGGTCTTCACAGTCAGGATTGCTTGTGAGGAATGCTATGATATGTGGCACATGTTGTGGGTTTTACTTTGCAGCAGAATAGGAATTTCCCTGCTGCGTTAGATGGGACATGTACCTTCTAATATATTGTTTCTGATCAGTTTCTAATGTATCAGAACATGGTATTAAAAAACCCTCCAAACTTAAACAGTATAATTGTAGATTGAAGTCAACATAAGAAGAATTGCATGATACATTTCTCAGAAAGAATTTTGCTGTGACCTAAGTTATGGTTTTAAAGCCTTGTTGAAACAAACTGCCTTTCATTTTTCCCTTTTATTCTATATTTTAAAATACCTCTGATCTATACAATTACATTAATCTAAGATATTTTCCCCAAAATTGCTCTCTTCAACCCAGACAGATATTGTTGAAAAGAATATAGATTTTGTCTTTGCCTTCAAGAACATCTTATCCTTCTCTGTGACAAGCTGTGAGCTTGCTAACAGCTCTCTTACCAAGCGAATTGTAGTTCACAAGATGTCATCAGCCTGTCTTTTTTACCACTTCTGCTAATTTAGGCAATATGTTAAGGTAGTTTTCAGTTGGAGGGAACATCAGGAAGGACAGATAGAAGGATACCAGAAAAATCTGGCCTCTTCCTTCTTACCTTGGCCTTCTATAGAGGCCTTTTTCTCCATTCTTTTGATTGGACCTCTAGGGAGTGCATGTATTTTCATGACCTCCTTTTGTTTACTGTCATTGTCCTCTCCTACTCCACTCTGAGAACGACTGAAGACTGAAACTGTTCAAGGCAGAAAAGTAACAGTTCTGTTTCTTAAGTAGCCTTAGGAAACCTTTCTTTCTCACCATCACACTTGGGTTTTCTGTCAACTGTTCACTGCTGTGCCAAGATGTGGAAGCTTATTTCTTTGCCTGCTTCTGCTGGTCAGAGCTTACGTGAAGGTAGAACAAAATGAAGTCAGCAAAACCATAACCTTCTCAAGGTGTACAAGTCTCCATTCACTGTTGCTTTTTCTTATGGTTGTAATAGACCTGGAGAGCCATTACATCATGTGTGTTTCAGCACAGGTTTTTCTTTTTCCTTTTGTTTTCGTGCTGCTTCTCATCCTTCTGATTTGTAGTCTGTCATGCACATTTTGAGTTCCACTTCCTACCACTACTTTGGAGATGACATTAAAGATGAGACCTCTTTCAGAAGATAATGAACCTTCCCAATAATCTCTGATTTACAGAATTCTTTGCTTAAGGTACACTGCCACCTAGCAACAGTTTCCCTTCCCTCCCAGTTTTCTTGACCTACTTTGTTGGGGGTTGTTCAGCTTTATAGTTTATACCTGGTCTGGTCTTGATCAGCATCCAGAACCCATCAGTAGATGCCATCCTGGTAAATGTATATGTGTGAGAGGTGGAGATATTTTTAGTGGCAATAAGAGCTTCGAGCTTCTGGTTTATGACTAAAATACAATAGTTTATACTTTCATGGTGTTTTTTCCTCCCTGTGTTTTTGTTGAAAGGGCCTGTAATTTTTTTTCCCTTGAAATTATTGATTTTGCTTTCTTCTGTTCTTTATTCTTTGGAGCAAATAAAATTAAAGGGTGAGAATTAAAGGAAATTGCTTTCAGCTTTTTTTATTATTCTGGTACAACATGAAGCATGGAGTGTCCATCTAGGGCACTGTACACAAATGCACAGAGCTTACGGAAAATTCTGAACAATTAACCCTTCTTCTCCTCTTTCAAGCTGATAGTCCCAAAGATATGAACGAGGACGACCCAAGTGAATACATAGTGCTTCAAAAATTATCTTCATGCTTACCAGTATATTTAGAGGAGGAAAGCAAGCTGGTTGGCAAATCTTAGCTGAAACGCTACAAATAAAGGCTGGTGTGAAGGAAGACAAAAAGGAGCAAATCGTAGTCATAGTGTCCCCTGACATGAGCTGTGAAGTACTTCTTTAAGCATGATGGCGAAATTTGCCCCCTGGTGTGTTTAATAATTGGTGATGTAACTAGAGAGCTGTATCATCAGGCAACTGCAGGACTTTCTGGAGTCTCGACTGACAAAGCTACCTGGATCTTAGTTCCCCTGGGAAGGAGTGACTTCTCTGGGATGCAGGGACTTAGCTGAGTCCCAAGCTTGCAGTCTTGCTTGCGGACTCCTCCTCAGCTCCCCTACTGTAAATTGGAGGTCAGTGTGGTCTCTTGATGTACAGATAACACAGACAAATGCTTCACTGGGCACTCAGAGAGTTGTCAGAGATGCTGAAAAGAATTCTTCCGTGGTATAACTGCTCAACATGTTTTGAGGAACTGTTGCCTGTCCCTCGCTTTCTCCTATATGCTGAACTGCAATTTTAGGTATTGTGTTTTTGAAATACTCAGCTAAGTTTGTGGATTGTGGCAGCTGCTTTGGTTTTCTGCTCAGTTATGAGAATCATAGTCTGATATACACTTTTTTTGGATTTTTTTTTCAGTCAAATGTTTTCATTAAGAAGTTGGGCAGGGCTTGTTTTAATAAAGTAATATAACTCTTCTTAACACTCCATCTAGTCACTTATTTAACTTAGTGCTTCGTAATGCCAGAGAACGGGGGAAATACAGAAGCTAAAAGAAACAGCATATGTGCAATGTTAATACACTATATGAAGTTAAGGAAAATCTCACTGTTAAATTGGCAGTCTTTTTCTCTTTTATCCAAGTTTTATAGATCTCCTTGGTAGTGGAGCCAGACTTGGAACACATTTTCCTGACTTCTAGTTTTGTGCTTTAACTTGCTGCCTTTTCTTTCCAAGACATTTACCATATATGTATGACATTATAGCTGTCTGGTAAACTAAATTTTTCAACCATGAGGCAGATTTTGAATTCTGATTTCAAACTTCAGTAGTGTTCTTTTTCTTTCCTCATCATTTACTGATCCTTTTACAAGAAGCATGTAGGATTTTAGGCTAATATCCATTTGCATGCCGTCTGGGAGAATTTTGGCTGAGTGAGAGTCCCATAAAACAAAAGTTTCCTCTTTACAAACCACATGGATCTTGGCTGTAGATATTCAGTCCCTTTCTCCACAAACTGTTTTTAATGGTGCCAGATTCTTCTGTTTCTTCTTCTTGTTTGGCACATGTCAGGAAAAAAAATCTTGGCTCTTGTATAGAACATATCTTGTTTCCTCTTAACTGCTCGTACTTTCTATTCGTAATTCAAATCAGCACAAAAATGCTATGGTTGTGCTTCTCATGATTTAATCTTGTAGTTTCCTAAGCAATATTCCAATTCTTTTAAAAAAATAATGCTCTCTCATACTGTAAGCCTGGTGGTAGGAGGTTCTAGCCGAATGCAATGGATGCATTCCTGTTGATTTTGGAGAGTATGCATGGAGTCCTGGCAAAGTGGCCTGCTCAAGCCTGCAGAGGCACGTGCAGAAATAACAGATGAGCAAAATGAAGCTAAAATGGGGTGTTACAGGAATGCTCTCTCCACCATCCAGCTTCCTCTTTCTGACACTGTTTCACCGTGAAAACCTAGACTCCACTGCACTTTATAGGCTCATGTCCATAGTGGGTGGTTGAAGAAGTGTCTCCTTTCTGGCCCATGGCAGCCCAGGGATCTGCCAGAGTGCCTGTATGTGTTTGTCACAAGCTACTCCTTTTCCTTGCTGACAGCCTTACTCTGCACCCTTTGAGCTCTTACTTCTATGAGTCAATGTGCTTCTGATGGCTGAGGCAGAGTGCAGAACTGCTAAGTGTGGTTGTCTGATTTGTTGTGACTCCCCCAAAAAATCAGCAAACTGCTTAGTGGCCTGCTCTTTCCTTACCCCATTGTGTTGCTTCTCATAAGAAGATATCTTCTGAGTGGTCATTACAAATTTTTATGTAACTTGCCTTGTCTAAAATGATTTGAACAAAATTAGAAATTTTTCAATGATACGTTGAAAAAAATGATCATAGAAAATTACCACATTTCATTACTTTTTGAAGTGATATAGTATTTAGAAAACAATTACAGTCTCATTTCAGTATGATGTGAGAATGTAGAAGTTTTGCAATTATTAGCTCTGGCAGCTCTGTTTATTGAAAAAAAAACCAAAAACCAACAAAAACCAAAACCAAAAGGAACCCATATATTCCTTAACATGAGAAAACTATTGCTGTTAAAACACAGTGGACAGAACTGATGAAGTCAGTTTTTCAGTCTTTTTGTACTCCTTCTTTCCCTTTGTATGCATGCCAGCAAAAGGGTGGGTCTGCCCCTTTGTACCAGTGTGGTCTCTGTAATGTAACTCTAGTCTCTGAAGGCTTCAGAGAGATGATCTCCAGCTTTCTAACAGGCCCCAAGGAAAACCAAAAAATAGTTTTAGAAACTCCCATTTAATCAAATTAACAAAAGCAGAATGCTTAGGAAAGAAGGACAATTGCTGGTATCTCCTCAGAGAGAATTTGAGTGGCTTCCCTTGCTGGTTCACTCACCTGATGCTACAGTAGTGTTTGGTCATTGCATCCTTAGCTGGAAAGTTGCTCTGTGTTTTCTTCTTCAGTGCTGGCATGGTTTTTCAGGTTACACTAGCTTGTCCTCAGAGCTTCTGGTGTGAGATAGATCATAGCCATGCTAATTCTCTCCAGCTGGTTTTTCAGCATGAGAAGCTTTGGTAGTCACATTTGGGAAGCTTCTCTGAAAATAGTTCAAAGAGTGAAATGATGACAAGGCATATTTTTTTCCTTCAGTTGTTCAGGAACTGATCTGTGATATTTATTCAGCTCAGACTTATACTTCATTAAGACAGAAAAATGTCCATGGAAGATTTGCTTTTATTTTGGTAGGTACCAGCATTTGTAAATAGTTTCCAGTGCATTATGTGTTTCCTTCCTATCGCTCTCAAAAACTTCTATTATTCCGTTGGAGCAGATTTTTTTATGTTTTTAAAAAAAATTTAAGATGACTAGGTTAGTTTCAGCATAACCGTTTTGCTTAAATAGCAAACTTCCTAGACCTACAGCTGAGGGTGAGGCGTGGTGCCAGAGCCCGCGCTGCAACGTTCATCTGTGATTCCTGTTTAAAAAGTAGCAGCTGTGTAGCTGTATGAGAAGTGAAAATGTCTCTCAGTTCAGGAGTCATCCAAGAACCAATTGGAAAACATGATGAACCCACTGAATTGATATTTGGGAGGAAAAATGAAAGTACTGTGAGAGCTAGCTTGTGTGTGGTGCTCTTTTTAACCTTAAGTACATGCCTGAAAGGTTCTGATTGAGCGGCAGTAGGACTTAGATGTGTGTATCTGATGATGAAATTATGAAATCTGATGATGAAACTACACAAAAGATGTTTGGGCCTCTCAGTGACAGTTGCCATCACAGTATCTGTGACTGATGGTGATTAATTTCTAGGCCCTGGAACAAGGGCAACAAGCTGGGGTCAGAGCCTGGACTCCTTCTGAGATGAGGGAAATCTGAAGTTTGTGTCCTAGCAGCTTGCACATAATAATCCTTTAAAGCCAGGTTAAATTATCTGTCACCATTAAGGCGCGACACAGAATTGTTCACAGCAGGACTGGAGAGGTTCTCCCTGTATGTCAGTGTTCAGTGGCTTGGGAAGCAGCTGCCTGCGCAGTGTCTGGTTTTGTGGTTGAGCAGACAGCTCCATTTCTGGCATTGCTGCTTTAAGATACAAAAATGATAATCAAGCTTCAGAGAAATCTTGCGTATGTGAATGAGTCAGAATTATTTTTTCTTCTATAAGCTGTTTAGTTTCTTGCATTTTATGTAGTGGAACCACAGCTAGATCTGCTTGGTGTTACGACGTTATGAGTGAAGGGACTTTTTTCACAACCTTTGGACTTCCTCGCATAGAACCACATCAGCTATAATAAATTTAGAGCCTTAAAAACCTGTTGTTATGAAGACTTTAAAATAAAACTGTGCGGGCTGTGTCTGTTCAGTGGTAAGAAGCTAAAATAAGACAATGCTGAGATCGGTTGGGCTCAAAAGAAGGTTCAGGTTTCCTGCCATCACGATCTCCTTTCCAGAAGGAAAGCTTTGTGTTTCTCTCTTGGAAACCTGAGTCTAAGTAGGTACAGTTACTGTGACCCATCCAGTCTTACTTCCCACATAGTCTAGTCCTTTGCAGTGTCTCCTGAATTAGCTATGTTAAATTGTGTTTGAATACAACTGTGCATGGAAGAATGTCCTGCCTTTGCTTTTTTTTTTACTTTGAGGGATCTTCTTACTATTCTGTTTTCATTTTTAGAAAAGGGGGTGGGTTCCCTCTCATTAGTGAATGTATATATCCTTTTAAACATTGAAAAGATTTAAGCAAAAGTTATGAAAAATATCCTGAGGTGTCATCCAGTACAAACAAACAAGTTAATCTCCTGTTCAAAATATTAAATACTGCTGTTGCAAATAAATACCTGCTTAAAGGTGAGGGCAAGCTCATCTGACATGTCTTTACTTGTGCCTCAGTGGTAATTTAGTCTGGACTGAAACAACTTGCTTTTTATGCCTTCTCCACTGCCAAGAATCTTAGGGTGGACCAATTTATGTGTGCTGCCTGCTGCTGCTCTGTAGTCTCTGCATCTCTTGCTTCATTGTTTTGGAAAAAAGATCAGCCAACTCTTATAATGAAGACTGTGAACCTCATCAAATGGGATCAGATGAACGAGTGCTTCATGTTTTTTTTTTTTTTGCTTAGACGTAAAGAAAATCTTGTTTGTTTTGTTTTGCACACTATTTCAGCATATTTTGTTATTAATGATATGTCTGAGACTATTGTTTAGGAGTCAGGCATGTGTGTTGTCTCATGCCTCCAAACTGTGTTGCAGCAGTTCCAGATGCACTGTTCTCAAATGCACTGGACCCAGTAGAAATGTGAGGTATAAAGCTGTTTAAACTGTAGTGATACAGTTAGTTTCATCAAAATGAAAGCCCAGGAAAATTTTCTTGCAGTTGTTTTTAGCACAAGTACTATGTGCTGATTTGGAACATCTGATGGTTTCTGTTATTAGACCTTGTGAAAAAACCCTTCCATATGTGAATATAGTTGCAACTTTGTAGGTAATTGATGGTGTTGGAAATGTCCTGCAGAGGTGCCTTGGTCACTGTTTTGGAGAGTGCACACCTGGCTCAGTTCTCAGTGAATGACTGCAGTGTTGGAGGTGACTGGAAGATGGAAATCCCCATGTGCGCTATGATGGTGGTGGATTCCGAAGTGAAGGCTGCCCTAGGATTCCCACATGTGCATTCCCACATGTGTAATTCCCACATGGGCATTTTCACACCCACAGCTTTTGTTCAGTGGTCAGGATCCAAGGCTCTGGGTGACAAAATCCCTGCTGTTACCACATGTGACCATTTGTACCTCTGGTATCCTATTTAGTCCCAGGTGCAGTGATCATTTACAGCCTGCATCTTCAGCCCTGCTGTGTCCGATCCTTCTTTTTACCTTTTGTGGCAAATATCAAATCATCTCCTTAAAGGCAGCAGGGTGCTGGAGAGTCTGTCCTGCTGATGGCAGTCAGTAGATTTCTCAAGATTGTTGAAGGAAAAGATTAGTTAATTGCTTGCTGAAGTATGAATTTTACTGCAAGTCAGCATGGAATAACACAGAATCATAGAACCATAGGTTGGTTTGTGCTGGAACAGGCCTTAAAGATCTTCTATTCCAACTCCCCTGCCATGGACAGGGAAACCTTTTGCTAGATCATGTTGCACAAACCCCCATCCAACCTGGCTTTGAACACTTTCAGGGATGGGCAGTCTGTTTCAGTGAGCATCATTCATTTTCCTGGGTTGAGTTGGTCAAAGCAGCTTCAATAAATAAGAGTTTACATGCTAAATTTCTCAAAACTGCTCTGTTCAGGGAAAGTAACCAGCACAGTTGGATTGCATGGTACAGATAAGGTTCTTAGGCTCTTTTGCAATTTTTTCATCATCATTACAACCTGATCGCAGAGTTTGGCTGGTGTGTAGCACTGTTTATGTCACTAAAAGATAAAGTCTGTATTTATGACACCTCACTTTTTCAGCAGGCTTTCTGTTTTGTAGCATCCATTTTGTTCTGCTAGATATTAGAGTACTTTTTTTGGTCTGATTTCTCATTTCACTTTTTTTACTTTTCACAAAATTCATTGTGCTCTTTAGTAATTGTCTTCATGAATTCTCATTGTTATGCTCAGTGGGTAAGCTAGGCTAATGAGACCCTTTTTTTTTTTTCATTTGAGTGAGTTTTGCTAATTGCTTTTATCACACTGGAACCTGTAAGGGGATTTTCTGTGGACAAAATGACAACCCAAAAAAAAGCGCTTTTGTTGGTAAGTCACTTGGCAATTCCTTATGGATCCTCAACGTAGCTGTCAGAAAACATGAGTGACTCCTTAATGCCCAGTGCCTCTAATTGCCCTTTATTTCGCCTCTGTTTTCCTTGTGTGGGATTTCTCAATTGATGGGATGCAAGTTGAAAGCAGGTAGTGATGGAATGCATCTCCAGTCAGCAGTAGAAAGAATAAAGAATGAAATTAGGATGGTCAACATGCATCAGGAAGACAAATTTCATCCCACCTCCTGCCCTGTACTGTGGTTGTGACTGATCCCTTGCCATCTCAGTTCATAGCTTGCATTTTTACTTCCCTAGCAGCTCAGCTCATGCCAGGACCCTGTCACTTCTGCAGACCTAAGGCGTGAGGACTTCAACACCTACCCTTTACCAAGGCTCTGTGCTTTCACAATTATCAATTTTTCTCCTTCTTCTTCCCCATGTCTTGCTTACTGTACTGAACATCAGCGTAAGCACTCATCTACCTCAGAATCATATAATTATTTGCAGCATGAAGCTAGCATAAAGTTTGAAATTCCTAAGAAAGTATAAATGAATGAATTTCAAGCCTCAGAAATGAGAAGGCAGCTATTAGTTGAATGTATCTAAAAGGAGACAGCCTCCACAAGTCTTGGGCTGATCTGTGCTCTAGCTTTTGAAGAAAATTTACATTCGACCTAATAGAGTTTATTAACCACTGATTTTAATTATTGATGTTTACAAATTTCACTAGGTTTATGTTAAATCAAGATACATTGAGATTATTTTCTTTTGTCTTGCTTGAAGTTTTCGCCTTGAGCTCTACTGTAGTCCCTTATTATCTTTGACTTCATCAAGAGTAGCTTGAAAGCCTCTTGCCTTTTCTGCCATACCTGCCTTCTGCAGGACTCCTTGCTTCACTCAGGGAAGGGATTACAGCCATCGCTATTCTGTTCATTTATATAATTCTGTCACTGCCTTGACATCAGCATAATCTTCTTGACTGGCTGATCAAAGTGATTTTCAACAGTTTTAGACAGAGTAAAAAATTAGTGCATTTAGGTCTTCCTTGATTTTTCTGGCAGTTTTCATTCAGTCTAGCAGTTTTTTTCTTTATCTCAAGTCCCTTTTGTTTTTTTCTGTGCTTATCTTCTTTCTTATATCTACTACAGCTGGAATTTTCTAACTTTTAAACCTTTAGTTCTCCTAATCTTATGTCAAAGCAGTTAACAAGTGATAACAGACTCTTATCAGACTTTGTATTATTGCGGCATTCAACATGAATTTTTTGCCTTACTTTAGACATTTGAGATTTTCCACAAATTTTGATAAACCCAGGATTTTATTTTAGATATTTGCTCACAGCATAGAACTTCAATGGTAGCTGCATCTTAATCATACAGCCAAATGAAATCTCTTCTGTAAATGGTGTGTGTAGATTTAGCCTTTTTGTGTTTCTTAGCACATCAGTAACAACTGGAATATTATTGCAGCAAGAAAATCTGTTCAAAAGCCCAGCAAATCCTGCTGCTGTGGGCTTCTGGAAAGGGAGAAATGCTGTGGTTTGCGGTCCTGTTTCTACCATGAGATGGCTTTTGATTTTGTTACAGAAGAAAGGTTTGCATTTTTACTTTGCAGGGTGAAAATACACAGTAGTTGAGGGTGCCTTTGGGATAACTGCAGACTTTGGATCTCTCGGTGGCATGTTAAAGACCAGCAACATTTTGTCAACTGGCTGCATTAGATGGGCTTGTGGTTTGTCCTCCCACCACAGCTGTGCCTGCAGAATTGCTCTGGCAGTGGCAGGGGGTTGCTGTGGTAGCTCTTTCTTGTTGAGAGTCACCTTTGTGTGTCTGTTTGAGACATGTTGCTCACATGGAATTTACTGATGATTAGGGCAGACCAGGCCATACAGGAAGGGGTGGAAACCTTAGTGCTAAAAACATGCAGCCTGACCATGCATGCGTTCTTTGCTTTTGCTGGACTTCACCATCTCATCATATTTACACGTGGTGACTTACCCTCACCGTGTAAAAGATAATACTTGGCAAGTTTAGTTTGGGTTCATAGAAGTCCCCTTGCATTCTGATTCATTGAATTGTTGAAGTGATGGCTCTTTTTAAGTCTTTGAATGCTTTTGGTTTTAGTGGGACTTGAATTTCCAAGCAGAGCAGAAGCTCAAGTTTTTTGGCATATCAGCGCTTTCATGCTGAGGCAAATGTGAATATCTGGTATGATGGTATGATACAGAATGTACATCAGTATTTCCTCTCCTTAGTGCTGCTAATTTCTGGGGGGGAAATGTGGTTCTATGTTATGCTTTGGACAGAATTTCAAAGCTCATAGAGGATGAGACCACTTCTTGTTGCTAACTGAGGTTACTTAAAAATAACACTTTGACTTTCATCTACATACCCATGCTGAATGATAGCTTTCAAGGCTGGGATTGGTTCTAGGTTTCCTTTTATATACAATCCCACATATGTTTGAATTTATGGGTTGCATGGAATTGTAATAGCCACATGACCCTGATCATGAGGTAACCTTTTTTCTCATTCTTAAAAATGTGAAACAATAACGTGTTGCTCAAACTCCTTCCTGGGTCTGTAATGCTATCAGCTGCCTGTGGCTAGACAGAGTTGGCACATGCACTTCTGCTAAACCCACCCCTTATTTTTCTTTCCATGAGCTGGCACGCTTGTGCCTAACCACACTGGCTAATGAATCTGATCTGGTGTTTCCCAGTGGGATACTAACTTTTAAAAGCAATCTGAAGCCTGTTTCCCTTTCAAGAAAAATATGGGGAGGTGTAATTCTATTGACTTACACAGAACAAAAGTACTCTGTTCTGAGTTGTTGAGAAGGCTGAAGCTTTTAGAGCCTTTTTGCAATTGTAAACAAGATGCACAGTGAAGGACTTCTGTCTTCCAGCTGTGAACCAAACGGATGTGAATTTTTTCTAATCATGATGATGAAACTAATAACATAGTTGCTAAGTGTCACAAAGTGGAGTTTGAGCCACAGAGTTTTTCTGATGTTGTTGAATTTTTTTGTTGTTGTTTGTTTTGGGCGTGTAGAAACTAAGATAGAACTTCTTCAACAAAATCCATCCTGAGTTTGTGAGAGCTTCCCAGGAGATGTTCTTCGTGTAGCTTTCAGCTGAACAGACTGTTACTAAGAAATTTTTAAGAATCTCCCGTGGTCACTTCAGTAGAATATAGTTCCTTCTAGGATGAACAAAAGTCTGTGGGCAGTAAAAATAATGGGCTTTTCCTATTGCGAAATGTGCCTGTGTTTCTGTGCACTTCTTCCCACAGAAACCAGCTGTGAGGGGAGGAGGAAGGTAGGCTGCTGGGAATCCCGGCGTACTCACAGGGTGAGTCACAGGACCCAATCAGTGTCTGGGAGGCAATCTTTGTCCTACTCTGCAGACAAGAGCCACATGGAGCTTAATTTTTAATTTTTTATTTTCAAAAGAAAGGACATTTGCCTCATCAGTGATCATATTTGTCCTATTGCAGTCATGAAGAATGTGAGTCCTCTGCTCTGTTTTTCCTTACCATCAGGAATATCACTTCTCCTAAAGCTGATGTTCAATCCTTAACTAGCAGTTTCTACTTCAAATTTAAAATCATTCCCTTTTTAGGTGTTTTTTCCTAAAATAATGAGGACTGAAGTAAATGGGAAGATAACTCCAGGTGTACAGTGAGAAAGGTGTAGGGTAGGTATTTTTATTGGGGTAGAATAGGTGGTAAAGCTTTTGGAAACAAAGGGAGCTCATAAGAAGAGAATGGCAGACTGAAAACTCTTACTATCCTTTGATTGCTATCAGACTTAAACATTACTGCAGTCTTAGCATGCTAATTAACCACAACTGATACATTATGGATACTTGTAAATAAGCAGTTTTCCTTTGACCCTGGTTTAACTCACGAAGAAACTATATTAGGTGCCTATTTTTATCTAAGCTTTGCATTCGTTTACCTCTACTGTTTGGTGTCAAAAATATTGATAAATATTTCATGGGATACATCTTTTATGAAATATCAAAACATAGGTATTGTCAGCCTACAGCTTTATGACAATAACTTTTAAAAGGAAAAGATCTCTTTTTCTTTTTACATAAAATTGGTTTCCATTGCTTGCTATTTTCTTTAATGTCAATTACCATTTGTTACCAATTCTGGCACTTGGAGATCTTTGTGTGAAACTGGAAGCACAGTACAACTTCTCTAAAATGAGTTTGTTTTGTATAAATGTATTGAAATGTGTGTGTTTTCAGAGTTCACTTACGATATTCTGAGCTTGCATTTTTCCTTTTTTTTTTTTCTTACACCACAAAACATGTTAGGCGAACGAAACTGTAACCAATCTGTGGCTTTTTTCAGGTTTGTGATTTGACTCCCCAGCGTGACTATGGGGCTGCAGCTTTGGCAGTGCTGGAATGGTGCTGTTTGTGTGCCGTATTGATGAGCTCTAAATTATGTCATCTGTGGTGGACTCTGCTGATTCTTGGTACCTGAAGGTCATCTTGACTTTGCTACTGCAGTGATGCCACACAGGGGCTCAAATCACTTTTACTTCAATGCTGAAATAAAAATGCTGAGTGTTCAGCACTAAATTTCATGGCAAAATTCAGTTCGTTATTGCACAGTCATATAGTGCTGTCAGAAACTTTAACCTCTTTTTGCAGGCTAATTAGTCAAGAGTTCACTGAGTAGTTAGTCCGTCCATGCTTGGGATTCCACATTTTGTGTCATCTGCTGTGTTTCTCAGCTTTGTGTGTGAGACCACCTGAGAAACACATCTCCCTGGAAAATGTAGCTAGTTCCTCACCCCCGGTGCTAATGCCAGTGGTGCAGTGAGGATCCAGTCTGGTTTTCATGTCCTTTGCACTATTTTTGGACCAATGGACTTGGCAGACTTGGCTGAAGTTGCCCATTTACAGCAGGGATTTGGTGTATGCTGGGTGCATCTGGTTCCTGCAGAACAAGGAGTGCCTCTGTTGATCAGTAGGGAGCATTCTGTTGTAGACGGTGGTTTTAAAATTTTTTTTCGAAGTAATTAGAAACTTATCAGGGTGAAACTTGTGTGTGAGATAAGATGGCTTGGATTTTTTAGTGGATGAAAAGTAATGGCTCTCTCATAAGCAGGGATAACAGAAGAAGGTTGATACAGTATAAAGAATACAGTAATTTCATCTTGTCTTATTAAAAGTGATGACTGCAACAATAATTGATACATTTTTTAATCAGGAAAGAATATGGAATAAAGACCTTCAGGCAACTTGTTTGTAATTCCCCTAAATGTACTCTGCCTCACATAAAATTACTGCAAGAAGTTGATAAGTCTTTTTTGCTCCGTAAAATCAAAATGAAAATTGCTTTCCATTTTTTCAACCTGGTTCTTCTGCCAGATTTGTTATGTTGGGAACATGATGTGGTGAAAAAGGCATCTGTAACCTCAGGCTCTCAAGAAAAGGCCCATGTTTTATACATTATTCTCTTCTCCTCGATAGATACCTTCTAGGAAATGTCTTTGTTAGTTGTTCTTTTTTTCCAGTACAGAAATACTGCTTCAACATGTTCTGTGCTGAAATGTCAGCGTTGTGCTGTTGTGTAGGTGGTAGTATGTATTATACACAGTTTTCAAAACCTGAATAATCAGTGATGTGCATGACTTTGCCAGGGAAAACAAATGGCTGTGTCATTTTGATTTTGGTATCTCCAGAAAATGTAACCTATAAAAGTTAATTAGCATTCTTCCAGAAGGGGGTTGTTTAACTAACATCTTTATTTCCATGTTTTCAGTTTTGTCAGAAGTTGGAGGGGAGTATTTTATTCTGTTGCTAATATATACCCATAGATTTGCAGAGTAGTTCACAGAGCTTTATCTACCATGCATCTGTCTTCATTTCAGCAAACGGATAGATTTTTCACTCACTTGAACAACCACTTAAATCCGCTGAAAATTTTTATTCAGTCTTTCATGTGATTTTTTGCATAGTTTCTATAAATAAAATTCCTTGAGGCTGGTGGTGTTCATGTTATCTATCAAAATGAAGTTTTGCCAGTGATTTTGACAGGAGAAATCCTATAATTTGTCATTGAAATCCTGACAATCTGCATCACTGGTCACTGCAGTGGTTTGATGTATCTCCACCTCTCATGAATTTGGTTCTCTGGTAGGCTTAATTCTTCCCATTTTCCTGGCTATTACTGTCATTGAATGCACAAAAGTTTCTGGTCTGAAACAAAACTGAAGTTTGGGCACCCATGATACTGAATGAGGTAATCTCACTTTATTTTCCTGTATAACTCTGCAATTCATTAGCCTTCCTCCACCACGTTATAACCTAACTGAAAGAAGGTGTAGCTATTTGCACACTGGCATTACATAGCTGTTTTAAGATAAGCTGTTACATAAGATAAGTTATAAAAATTTGAGAGCAGGTTTCTCACACACTGGTTTGATAAACTCTGTGTACACCTAAGGTCTTCCCAACATTAAAAACTCAAAGATAAAATTATATTAGTAGCTTTACAAATATTGTAAAAGTGGAGGTTTTATTCTTGGTATTATTTCTGGGTGTTAATATTTACAAAAAGTATTTTAAGAAAAAGCAGTTAATAGACAATTCTAATTTTTGTTTCAATGAGACCCTTATAGAAGACATAATCCTTAGAGGCCAGATTCTCAAACCTGCTGAGGTGCACTTGCTGTATGTCAAATTCTGCCTTAAATGCTGAAGTAAAGATAGTCTTATGGACAACTTGGCTTCTTTTCCACTGTTCTGTAATGCACACTTGAGACTTTAATTTCAGAGTCAACTGTGATCTTGTGTTAAAAAACTATAGATGAAATGTTTGCTGTCCTTCAATGCAAAGCATGGATGGTGACTGGAGCCTATGCAGAGACCTCAGCATCCTCACTGCCTGTGAAACCACCCCTCCTCCTTGCTTTACTGAGCCACAGGGAATTGGAGATCCCTAGGGTTGGCTGAAAAGGTGATCAGGAGCAAATACTGAAAAGATAGTGGGATTTGTTAATAAAAGTGAGGGAGAACTGAACAAATGGTGGCAGGGGGAGGGACTGGGAGCAAAGGAATTTGACAATTAACAGTGGATAGAAGACTGAATGGTAAATAAAGTGCTGTTGTTTGTGCGTTACTATCTTTCAGAAGGCATTTCTGTGTTGCCTGGTTATGATTAGGCCTTTTTGGAGCATAAGGTGTTTGATTTTGTCGTCTTTCTAATTATAAATCCAAGAGCCTGGGAGAACTTCTACTCTGACCCTTTTCTAGAAATAGGCCTTAGCATTTCACTTGGTAGTCCAATACCATCATGTCTTTGGAGAGTATACATCTGCCAGACCATCCCTATGCTTTTCTGGAAGCCAGCTCCAGTTGTTCCTCATCCTCTTGTTTAAAATACCATGTTTATAACAACGGTTTGTTGTTTCCCTGTCACTGGTGGTTGCTGTATGTTTCTCTAAGATGAAAGCCTGCTCAGTTTTTTCATTTGTCTGAATTTTTTCAAGTTTCTTCATTTACCTGTGTGGTGGTTGATTCCCTTCCCTCTTTAGAGATAGTTGTAAGAGGTTTTTTTCTGGGCTAAAGCCCTGTTTATGTAGGATTGAATTCAAGCCCCCCTTGGCTGATAACTAATATCCTTGCCCATATTTCTGAACTAGTAAGCTTTCATAAAAATATTTATATTTTTTACTGTTTCTAATATGTTTCCTCTAATTTTTAGTTTTACCAACCATTACCATGTTTTGAATTTTTGTTCCTGTAAGGGCTCCAGACACCCATTTGCAATAAACTAACTGGCTATGGGGCTGAGAGACAGAGTAGTTACAGAGAATTATTAAGTGCCAAAGAGAATACCCATTAGGAGTAAAGTGTGGATAGTATAATCTTTAAAATAAGACTGTGTATTTTATGTATTTTATCTGTAGTACATCCCTTTCTGACCTTAGTTTTCATTAAAAAACATTGTTTTCAGTTCTTTACTGACCCAAGTTGTATAGTTTTCTAGCCTTTGGCACTTTGGCTAATAGAAATCCAAATTCTCTTGAGGAATTCTAAATTTTATTTGCATTTTCTCTTTGTAATTTTGCCTTCCTGAATTACAACTATTAGGCTTTTCTGTAACATTTGGAAACTGTTCTTTAAAGCTGTTGACTTTGGAACTGTCCGTGTTGGATGTAATCCAGGACATGGTTACTGATTACTGCAACACCGGCTTCCAGCCCAGTGATTTATTACATCTCTGTATGTCTGTGCAGTTACTCTATCTTGAATAGGGTACATCTCTACTGATGGTAAGAGGTGGAAACTCTAATGGTGTTTTCTGACTGTCTGCCTGGCACCCAAAGAAAAGCCCTTCACAGCAGAATAATTTTATTTCATGTACTGAGTGTGCGTGAGGAAGAGTGCATCCCTACAGGGTGAGAACAGCTTCACCAATGATGCCCAATGTCTTTATCACCCCTTCATCCCCAGACTACTCAGGTGCAGAGTTGGAGCTGTGACACTACAGTGAAACTGGGCAGTACTGTGGCTTTGTTGGGCCGTGGGATCTACAAACCATACACAGCCATAATCCTCCACCCCTCTGTGCTTCTGATGCAGAGTCCAGCATGAAGAACCAGCTTGGGAACCCAGCTGGGTGTTGAGAGCACAGAGCAAGCAGAGACAGCCTTCAGGAGCTCTCAGACATGTCAGCATCTGCCCTGCTGATTGCCAGAGCCTGTTCTGAGCTGTGCAGTTCCAGTGCCTCCCACTGCCCTCCAGCTTCATTGATCTTCAATGGTGGGAGTCAGGGAAAGTGTAGTTCTTGCAAATGAGACTTTGCTTTTCTATTGAAACTGTATAATGTATGTAATTTAACCATATATTTCAATCTCCTTTGAGTGTTCAACTCTTGAGGGATAGGTGACATTGGAAAGGTACTCAGAGCACTGTATTTTTGTCTGCTTTGCACTGTAGTATGCTAATGCCAGATATAATAGGAACAATTATAAGGAAGACTCAGTAATTTCATTTAAGATCTTAAATTACGTGGAGATCTGGTGAGGAAGAGAGTGAAAGACTGTTTTCAAGGTCTGGAACTGAGAATGGGTGTAAGGATGGGGAGCATGCCTGTGCCGGGATAGGCAAGCAGGAGGAGAGTGTAGTGCACCTTATGAGATGGACCAATCCTTTGTGGGCATGGACAGGTTTAGTAGAGATTTGAACAGTAGCAAAGTTGAAAAATGTGTCTCATATGCCCAAGGGTCTCATATGCACAAGTATCACTGAAGGTGGGATAGACTTTTGTGCATGGGTTTGGGAGAAGGTGGAGGACCTGGAGGTGAGACGAAGATAAACACCCAGTCAGCAGCTCAGACTTCCTACAGGCTTGGTTTGTGTGAAAGTACACTGGAAAAGCCCAAACAGACAAATATTTGTGTGGTGAAGACGTGGGATGGACAGGAAAATGTTTCCAAAGGCCTGAGAAGATTTATGTTCAGTTTGGTACCCTCTTCTTAAAATGGTGAATTATGAAGGAAAAATTTGCAGCAGAATATTACTATGGGTAGGCCATGGACATTTGGTTGCTTTTGCATTAGCATAGAATATATTTAAACTTTTTATCCCTCTAGACACATTTTCACATTTTGGGGTATTTTCATGTTGGAGGAGAAGATGAGATGTTGCTGTATTTGAGTTTGAATGAAGAATTACCAAGAGGATATCAGAGAGGGAAATAAAGGGGGAATTTCAATAATATGGTGAGCACTTTTCTGAGCTAAATGTTCTGTAGTATGCAGTTAGTGACCTCATCAAAAAAACCTCAAAGTTCACATTTCCTTTGCCAAATAGAAAAAAAAGTATTTCTACCTAAATAAATATTCATTGCAGTATTTTGTGCAATTCATAATGTCATTTTACCTCAAATGATGAACAATGGAGAGATAATATATATGTGTATTAATGCCAAAGACATGAGCTTCTATTTAAAAAGTTTTCTTGGAAAAACCAGCAGACTTCATCCCCTCCAGTACTGAAAGAACTGGAGCTATTGCTCTATATAAAAATTATAAGTGACTATAAAACCTGTCTATCTGAATTAACTTCATGAAATTAATTCCTTGAGAAAGGGTTAATATGTCATTATTACAATAATTACAAGTCTTGGAAAAAGAAGCATTGCTAAGTGAGAAAAAAAGTGTTGCATTCAGTTCAAGCTCTTTTTGAGAGGTTGCATTTATTTTTTTTAACTATTCTACATTTTGTGTCTGTAGTTCTTCTGTATTTCAGTGTGAGGTTGAAAAACATACCTTTCACAATGAACCCCTACTGTAATAAGAATTACAGAAATGGGCAATAGTGCTTTTATATTTCTATAGAAGTGTAACATTTATTTTTATCTACCTATATATGTATATAATATTTAAAACTAGTCCTTTCTCTCTTGTCAGTGTGCTGTGCCATATGGTGCCGAGCAACATGCCAGATGATAAAAATATTCCTAGAACATATGATATCATCAGTCAATTCAAGAGGGGTGAAACTTCTTGACCAAAGCATTTGTGGCTTTGATACATTTTCCTAGGTGTAAAGTGTATATTTTGAAATGATGAAGTGTGTCCAAGAGGTCTCCTTTGAATTTGCATAAGCAAATTTTAAAATACCATCTCAGAACATTTTGCTTGTTAAAAAGCATGGGAACTAAATAAATTTTGTTTTAACAAAGGAATTCATGGCAAAGCACTTCTTTTCATAGCAAAAAAATGATTCACTACCTTCCTTTCAATATATATTGGTGATTGCTCTGGTATTGGAACCATGCCATGAAGAATGGCACCTCTCCATCTCTTTTCTCCACTTGCAGAGAAGTCAGAACACAGTGCTTGGTCAGTGCAGAGGATGTTCGTGTTTGGTGCAGAAAGATATCTGTACAAAATTGGGAAAAGACCATGTGTCCCCAGGAAAAACCCCAAAATATGACAATATTAACTGTTGTAGTTTTCTATCAGAATACCTGAAGTAACTGAAGTTACTCTGATGTTAATTCTAGGGTTTGCTTACTTTATGTTGAGCCTCTTTCTTTTTTTTATCTATTTCCACAAAACACTGAAAAAAGAGAAAATTAGGTGTTTTCCCTTG
This sequence comes from Trochalopteron elliotii, assembly GCA_024734555.1. Lineage (NCBI taxonomy): Eukaryota > Metazoa > Chordata > Aves > Passeriformes > Leiothrichidae > Trochalopteron > Trochalopteron elliotii. The sequence goes on from JANPWX010000024.1 coordinate 5,734,880, forward strand.
GCAATGGGAGTTGTGGTCAAGTGGCCTGCTCCAGGGAAATGGTGGGTCCTTCTTCAGAAAATACTCCCAGGATGCTACAAAGCAAATGTGAGACATGATGAGCTTTAGGGACAATGCTGCAGGAAAAGTGGCCTTTGTAATGGACTGGGTGATATATTCTGCAAATAACCAACTTAGAGGCCAGAAGTGCCTACACAACCTGTGTCTTTAGCTGCCAGCCAGACCTCTGTTCATTTTGTCTTTGTCATGGGACGAATATTAAGGAGAAAAGGCTCAGCTTTGACTTAAGATCTAGAAACTGTCCTAGTTGATTGTCACTGGTATCATGTCTGTGTCACTGGACTCTTTCTTCCTGCTTGTCTTCCTTCATCTATTTCCTTAGAGCATTTGCATTATGTCTGAGAATCTCCTCAGCTGTCAGGTCTGGGGTTCCTGGGTCGGTATTTATTTTTGACTCACCTTAAAACTTGAGTGTGTATTGCAGGATTTTCATTCTGTATTCCCTGTTTTTAGATTTCCAGTCCTTAAGTCGTCCTCACTTCCCCTCCTGTCAAATATGTGTTAGGGACTTGACTGACCTTTTTGTGGTAAACAAAAATGCCTTACAAGAATTCTTGAATATACCAGAATAAAGATCTCAGTTATATAAGGCATGGTTTAAAAGGCAGTGTCTGGTCTGATTGTAAGAATTTAATCTGTAGAATGAATGAATGAATGGGCCTGAACAAAAAGTATCATTCAGAACTGTGGTTAAAAATCTGTTTTGCACACTGGTGAGGCTCAAACCTCTGATGTTACAGTCTCACCAGTTTTCCAGTCATCCATTAAGTTCTCAGAGAGAAAGAATGTGTATTTATACCTAAAACCATTAAAAAATGTTTATGTGATAAAAAGGAAGGTGGGGTTTTTTTGCACAATTTGAAGAGGGAAAAAAGGGTTAAAAAATTATAAAACAGGGAACAAAATGTAAATGCTATCATAAACTATTGTCTTCTGTACCAGCAAGTGTGCTGTTGATGTAATGGAAAAAAATGCAGTCTATACTTCCAGTCTATACTTTTCAGCCTTTTCTTGTTGTGAGTACTCTTTTACATATTTAATGGTTCTCCATAACAAGGTCTTTAAGCGCATTATCCCATCAGCAATTTGCTTTTACAGGTTAATATACTTACAAATTATTTTGTAATAGAATGTCCTCATTAAAGGGCAGATTTATTAACAATTCCCTCTCCACAAGTCCTGATTTTTCTCTTTGGAACCAAACATACCTACTTCAGTGCTTTTACATTGACCAATTAGTTTGGCAAAAGAAGTGCTTTCCCTTGTGCTTGAACCTGTAACCTTTTGAGTGCCTCCAGAGGTACATCACACCACAGACATTTTAATAACTAAGACACTTTATGGTTGTTCAGATTTTGTATATTTAATGCAGAACTAAATGGGGTGCAGATCCAGAACCAGCTAGATTATATAACCTCTTAGGATTTGTGGTTCTCTTCTGGAGAGCTGTATTTACCATGCTGACATTATTCGCTCAGAGCTGCTGCTTACAGCTGTTCTTTTCCTAGAGTCAGACTTGTTCTGCTCTCATTTGTGAGGCAGAACTCATGACTTTTGTCTGCATTTGACAAAACCACAGAATCCCAGAATCAGCCAGGTTGGAAGAGACCAGAGTGGGTCATCTGGTCCAACCTCCCTACTCAAGCGGGGTCAGCCCAGAGGACATGGCAGAGGATTGTGTCCAAGTGGTTCTTGAGTATCTCCACTGATGGGGACCCCACAACCTTTCTGGGCAATCTGTTCCATTGCTCATCTGCACTATAAAGAAGTTCTTCATATTCAGGTGGAGCTTCTGTGCAGCAGTTTCTGCCCATTGCCTCTTGTCTTTTTGCTTGTCACCTGCTCTTTAGATACTTATGCACGTTATGGAGGTCCCCTCTCAGGCACTGGGCCTGCTCCAGGAGCTCCATGTCTCTCTTGTACTGTGGATCCCAGAACTGCACCACAGCACTCCAACTGTGGCCTCACCAGGACTGAGTAGCAAGCTACTAATTCAAAATTTGAAAATGCAGCCAACCCTCTTGTATTATTTCTTATCCAAATCAAGATTCTGACAATGAGGTACAGATTCTGTATAAGACTGTGATTCAGCTATGGGTATGAACTTATCCTTTGCCTGAATACCATTGCTGAAGTCTTCTAAGCCAAGGTGATCAGGGACAAACCATGTTGCAAATGTGATCCACTCCTTTCAGGAAAAGCAGAGGTAGCTATCTGTATTTTAAAGCAAAAGACCTTAAATGATTTCTTAATGGGGTTCAGATAACCTAAAAATATTCTTTATCACTAACTTTAAGCTGAACTAGGCCAGTATGTTAGAGCAAAAGACATGTATGTGATTAAAGTGCTAAGATGATCTATGCTCCATCCACTTCAAAAAAGAATAAAGCAGTAATTTTATACCATCATCTAGTAATGTTATACAATCATCTTTCACCTCTTTTCTGAGGATCTTGTCATCACAGTAATTTGGAGCTAGACAGCATTATTGTCCATAACCCACTGATGAGGGGAATGAGGCATGGATTGAGACTTTAAAGATCTCAATCTTTATCCTTTAAAGAATAAAGACTGTTAAAGGAAGTAACCTTCTGGACTAACATGGGGCTTGGCTGTGCAGTCACAGTTGGATACCACAGGAGCCATGTCTGATCCATGGCAATACCATGCATTGGATCAGATAATGGGCACTGGCCTCTGCATCCTAAAATTTATTAGTTTGCTGTCTTATTATTGTAACCTGCAGGCCATCTCAATTAATTCTCAGGAGTAACCAACACAATGGGAAGAGAACCACTGTCTAAACGAGCAGGAGCTAACGAGGCCGTGCGATGCTCGTGCAGCTCTGGGGCAGGAACCTGCCTGTAGACAGGCTTGGTGGGTGCCCCTCTTGTGTGAGCTCAGCTAGGCTGTCTCTGGGCTACAGCTGGATTGTTTGCTATATAATGCACCTAAAAGAAAGCAAATCAGGCACAGTTTGCCGTGGTGTTATTATTTCTTAATGTTTGTGAAACAGTTAATAAACCTTCTCAACCTTAGCTAACTACACAAAATGTGTTCAGTGGGACTCTACAGCCTCATAAGTGGTGAAGAGTAACTGGAGACAGAAAAGCTCAGAAGTTATAGGCAGTAGTGAAAGGGATTTGTGTGCCCTTATAACCTTGAATACTCATAAGAGATCACATTTTTAGAAGGTAGAGAAACACGATTATGAGCACAAAAATAAGCAGGTTTGTATGGGTTGGTGCACTTGGTTCACTACACAAGCAAATGCATATTCCAGTACCTAATTGACTCTCCTGAAGTGTAGTTATGCAATGCATCCACCCACTTGCTATAAACCTGAATGAAGATATAAGCTGCATATAAGTTGTTTACATTGCAAATCTCGGCCTCTTTTAGAAAACCCAACTTTTACTCACTTCATATGAGCAGCTCAGAGGATTTTAAGAATTCATCTTAACAGAAAGCAGATGGTTTCAGAAAGCTGAAATGAAGAAGGAAAAGGAAGAGGCTGAACATCAAAACTAAAATGCATAACATTAAGTGAAAGCTACCATGATAGATTTTTTTAGTTTTGAAGACAGGGCATTACACCAGTTAGTTTTGTGTCCTGTTATGCAAGTAAAAAGGAAGTGCTAAAGATGTTTTTAAAGAGACAACTTTATTGATTCTTTTCTGGGAAATGTTCAACAAGAAATTGCAGAGGTTAGCATTCCTTCTTTGGTTGTCTGTCTCATTAGGAGATGGTGTCTGGTTGCTGTACCTAAGTTTTCCCTAGCACCTCCACTTGCAAAACCCCGTGTTTCCTGACTGTGCAAGACCCCAGAGGCTCTTGTCTTTGTGATAAGATGAAAGAGGCCTTTACCTCCCAGACAAGGGAATGCAAAATTCTCCAGTGTCAGCAAGAGAGCTGTGTCTTTCTGCTCAGTTCAGCCTCCATGTCCAAAGATATGTCCTGCCTCTGTGAGACTCTGTGGATTAAGGAACTTCAAAAGGACACTTAACAGTCCTACTGCGAAAATCAACAGACTGTTTTAAATTATCAGGACGAGTAATTTTCTCTCTCAGTATCAATATTTCCTTATTAAAAGGAGAGGACAAGATTTAAATATAGCATAAAACTTCCAATACTGTGTAGTATTTCTTGGAGGACTGTGTTTGCTATGTTTATTTGCCTCAGGGGTAACACTTTTTTATGTACATTGTGAGGCTCAATAGTCTGGCAGCAGCAGCGCTCAGAGTGCTTTTCTTGATACTGTGCATCTGTCTCTGTTATGGTATCTATAGCAAAGTTGGTGGGGAAGAAATAGATATTGAAGATGTCTCTGGACTCGGTTTTTCAGTGTTGCTGTAGTTGGGTTTTTTAAAGGGTTGTGATTAATTTTTGTGGAAGAGAAAATACCAACCTTTTTTGCTTGTGGCTATTAAAGAAAGAGTGATGAAAAATTCCCAGAGGAAATTTTGCTGTGAGGATTAATTACTGCCTATTGCTTCTACATACATAAATAATCTTTTGGGGCTTGTGTGGACAGGATCATATATGCTTTATCTATGATCACTGTTTGGTCAACATGACTTTTTTATTATTTGAAGCATATTCTGTCATGAACTGTTGTTCTCATCTTAAAAACCAAAGGTAATTAATACGAGTATAATCCATGTTGTTCATATTTGACAATGTCATGATTTTTATACTGAAAGTTCAGCTTTAAGTAGATGATATAAGTATTGTGAGTGTATCTTCTCCATTCCACCTTCATTTCTACAGAGACTGATTTCCAGTAGCTATATGATGTTGCTATTGCCACCTGTGCTGTGTGGACTTCCAGAGCAGAGCCTCAGCTTCCCAGCAGAGAAAGATTTCAAAACAGGGCACTATAAATTGCAGTGATGAAAGAATATTTAAATGGCCAGATAGGTGGAGAGTTGATTGTGAAAGAAAGCTTTTGTTCTTTAAACTTCACTCATGAGCAGGTGATTCCATTTTTAAAATACTCCACTCCAAGGATGCTTCTTTTTGTTCAACCTCAGAAAGTTGATGTTTACAAACCACAAGCATTAGGGAGCTGTCTAGCAGCAGTAGCAGAAGCATCATTAGTGTGCATCTCCATAAAAATGTAGCTATTGATTATTATTATTATTGGGGAAATATATATCTTTGCATATTCTCTATATCTTTGTGTGCTATATAGAGAAAGAGATATTCAGAAAAGGGCTAGCTATCCACATGGCTTATTGAGACCTATACCATCTGTTGCTTTTCCTCTTCACAGGTTAGCTAGGGATATAAATAGGAAAAGAAAACTATTTACTCAATGGAATTTTTTTTTCAGATTCTCCACTAATCTATTTATATGCTGGTTCAGAGTTTTGTGCCTGTAGCTATTCTACAGTTTCTGAAGACTTGCTTCAAAGGCTGATGAAAACTTGGACTGGAATGTTTCCAAGATGAAAAGTCACTTTCTGGTGACTACAGAAAGTCAGCATTATTGAGGAAAGCAAAGCATAGTAAGCCTTGCATTAGCACAGGAGTGTACCTAGTGAATAGAGGTTTTCAATGGCAAGACCAATGGCTTAATTATGTATTAAGTCTTTGGCTCTTAGTGGCACTTACGAGTTGGTCTGGATAAGTTTTCACTGAAGTCACTGCTGAAATTGGTGTCAAGATTGGACAGCCTGACCCTTAGGTCCTGTTCGTGAGGTCAGGTGGTTAGTTTGTGCTCTGGATGCTTTCCTATCCTTGAATGCCCACATGGAGAACTAAACAGGAATAATAGGTCTGTTTAGATTTCATAGCCTGGTTTGTTGATATTAACTGTACACAGACAAGTTCTGAAAGCTTTTGAAAACAGCAGCAGTTAGCAGTGGCTTATGCTGGGGTCAGGACTGATCCCACCTTGCCCAAAAGGAACGGTGGCAACTTCGTTGTCTGGAATGCCATTCATCCCCAGAGTCCAAGGGTAAAATCCACTGTGGACTGAACTCCTCCTCCTTCTTGCCCTTTGAAGCAGTTTGTGTCCTTAGATTTGCCAGCAGAGGAGCATTTCCTTTGCTCCTTTTGTTCCTCCTTGCGGGCTATGTTTGCTGGTGGTTAGTGTAAATAATACAGAGATCCTTCCCCAAGATTCATCTGACTGCATTAGGGTAGGGGAGCACTTCTAAAGCATGGTTCATCTCGTTCTAGGTCTAAAACAGATTAGACAAATTGCAGCTCAGAAGGAGATGGCTAATCCAGATGTGTCCTGGTGTGTCTCTGCCAGAACTGGCCACATGTATCTAGCCAGGAATTTGTTTTTCTTGCTACTCTTAAAAACTGTTCATTCTGATAGCACATGTGCACAGCATTTCAAACTGAACTAAAATTATCCTGGAAATTTGGTATCCAATGAATTTTGCAAACACTTTTGTGTTTTTCTAAGCTCTCTGGAGGCTAAAACTCATTTTGTGTGAATGTCCCAAGTACAATTGCTTCTTGATTTGTAACAGCTGCTGCTGCAAAAAAGGAGCCTTTTACATTAGCAATTCTGGGAAGACACTCAGCTTTTAAACTCTGGGTTACTCCATTCTTTCTCCTTAACTTTCTCAAGGGACCAGTGAATTAAAACAAATAAATATTTGGATACATGTAACATGTTGTGCAAACCAACAGGCTTTGAGCTTTCTGGAGGGATGCAACAAGTACATGGAGATTGGAAATCTGATTTTGAGACATGACATTATGCGACAGTATAAATGAGGAAAGAAAATTAAAATTTCATTTAAAATTTTACTAGTGCAAATATTGTTTAAAAAAAAGAAAAGAGTTTCTTAGATGGTCAGTAGAGGGCAGGCATATTTTATTTCTGAAGAACCTTTGCCCGCTACTATGTGCAAAGAATATTTGTTCTATCTTCAGATTTGAGGAGTGTAAGTCTACTTTGTCATATCATCATGATATAAATCAGCAGTAGTAATTTAAAAAGACATTGTCAACCCCTTTGAGGAGCTAAATGTCCATTTTAAAGCAATTGGAGGATATGATTTATGACTACAGGCATTTAATTTCTGTGTTTAGATTGTAAAAACCATGGCATAAAAAACCTGAAATATTGCCTCTACCAAGTACTAGATAAGAATCATTTCTCTGCTGAATTCTGTAAAATGCAGTAGTTCTTTCTGATGTGAACTACTATATCACTAATGGTGTGGAAACACACTCTTGAAAGTCACGATTGTTTAAATCTTCATCTCAGTAACAGAGATTCTTTTTGAAGATCTGACTAGCCAAGCGACTTTAAACCTAAAGGAGCAATGCCTCTTTTAATTTCTACCTGCCTTCCTCTGTAATTGAAACAGTGTTTGTATTTCAGCTGGACAGAATACCTAACAGGTTCTGAGTACAGGGTAAAATCAGTGTCATATCTGATTAGCTCAACAGAAAAAATTAAAGCGGATTTAAAGAAGCATTTATTCTGAATGAGCTCATTTTCCCCCAGGTACATTTTAGCCCTGAAACAAAATGTAGACAGGGTATTTTCTGGAAACACATTAATATAAAAACATCTCTAATATTGTTATTATATACCCCTTCTAAAACCTTGTAATGAGATTTATTCTTAAAGAGAATGAATGATAAAAAGAATACATGTTGATTCTGTAAAAGATTAGAAGTTTTTTGCCTGTGTATAAGTGTTCATATATGAACTCTTATTTATATTTATAATCAAGCTTGCTGCAGTGAAGCTACACATGCAAGAAGCAGTAACATGAGATAAGGGTCATGTCATCTACCATTTCTTTCTGTGACGTGACAGTTCCTTTTTTTTCTGGCAAGGTTGATGTTCACATAGACACCTTTGATTAGGATCAAAAATAGTTTGAAGATTTCTCCCAAAATATGTGTTTTGCATTCACTTTGTCCTCTCTGCATCCCTCTATAGAAAGTCTTTGTTAGATTTCAGAACTATTCCAGCTAGAAGAGGTGAATACTCTGAAAGATGTTGGCTATCAGCTCCAGCTTCATAGGCCTTGGAATTCTGACTTTGGGTGCTGCGTTGCCTTCGTTATGAGTGAGACGTGTGACTGAGATGCTGAGGTCCTTGAATCACACCTGCAGCTGAAAATGAAACCAAGTTTGTGGGATTACTTTTTGTTCTTTTTAAAGAAAAGCTGCGGCCTTGCAGGCAAGGAGCTGAATTTTTATGCTACTCATGCCTTCCAGATGGTCTCTGGGATTAGTTTCAATTTTTCGTTCTAGAAATTAATGGAGGTCCATATTTTTTGTGCAATCCAGCTAGATACTGAGATGATGAATCTCTGTAAGAAATGAAAGCTGATTGAAGAGATGCAAATGTTAGAACCCTCAAATGGTTTCAATCAAAATTGGACTTGCTATCATGTGGGTACATGTTACTAAATTAACTTCAATTTTATCTACTTGTGTTTTCATTGAAGTCATCTAGGCAGATGGAAGAACTGTCCATATGTGGCCTATACCATATACAAAATGTACAGGATATACTTTATTCTAATCTTGTGCTTACCTCCTAAATGATCTAGTGTTATGTTTCCTATGAAATACTAAGTATAAAATCTGAACCTTCTGCTTCATGCTTTTAGGTGACTGGATTTTACATCACTCAGACTGGACAGAAAATCAAATATTTCATTGTGTATTGTTCTGTAACAGTGATGACACTGCAGCAAAATATTTGAAACCATATGGGTCTTAATTTAAAAAATATTTTTTCTGTCTACAATGAAATAATCTTCATCAAGCCAGCAAATAAGTTTCAAAATTTTAATGCATAAGCTTTCAAAAAATTATCTTTTCCATTTTTTCTTTTTTTGTCTTTGACTTGAGATAGTGAAACTACTGTAGTGTAAATTTCAATATTACTTGCACTGACAATGTCAACTTGAAACCTTGTAATTTCATAAAAAGAATAGACCTAGCAGTTTCAGGAAGTGTTTCTATTTCTATGTTACCTTGCGAGTTTCTGTAGTTCTACTGTTGTATTTTCCTCTTTAATGACTTTTATATCCTGTGTTGGACTGCAAGGCTGTCATAAAAGCAGTGGAAAATCCATTTATGCAGTTTAACACTGGGACAGACTTTAAACAAAATGATGCTTTTATACACAAATTCCTAAGTGAATTTTTTACATTAATTCTTTGTTCACAAACAGATATTAGACAATAGGGTTTTTTTTTAATTAGTGTTGCCTATAAATGCAAACCTATTTATTATTACATTAGTGGTGAGCATGTTAAAAGCCTTTCTTCTGCAAGAAGCTGCATCATGAAATCAAGACAAACAGATGGCCATAGAGGAAACAGAGAACAGGAATGGACTGCTCTACAGAAGGTCAAAGATTTCCATCAAGGAGTACAAGGTCTTTCATCAAGGAACAAGGTCTTACTGAATGTTTTCAGTACCACCTTAAAAAAACTACAAGTGCAGTTTTAGCTTATCTGGGTTTCTTTTAAGACTGAGGGCCCTGGAACATGTAGGCTGCCATGTAGCATACAGTAGCTGTCTACCATATCCTTAGAAATGGTGTTTGGACCACCTGGGGTCTCCAGCAGTTGCAAAATCACTCATCTAAATAAGGCTGAGGAACAGCCATGACCAGAGTCAAGTGTGAGCTGTTCTTCAGGGCTGTGGAGGCTTTTGGTGAAGCCATGTCCACTGCTGTGTGTTCTCATGCTTGGGCTTCTCCGTCTGCGCCTGTGCCTGCTTGTCTTCAGAGGTGCTGAGACAGTGTGATGGTTTTGCCAGGAAGTGATTCTTCCAAGGAAGAACATAGTAAAACCCAACCAGTGACTAGGGTTGAATACTGATATCTGGTTAAACCAGTAGAAAAGGAGTAAATAATTCTAAGAGACACTCAAACCACTACACATAATTTGGGAAGCAGAAAACCACTAGACATGGCTGTTTCCATGGCCCTGTGTGCTGTACTCCTCTTTGGTGCCCTGTGACCCCTGCCATGCCAAGGGTGAGACGTGCTGTAGCAGACAGGAATGGAAACAGCAGTGTGGGAAGCTGAATTGAGATAACCCAGACATGGCTGCAGAATGATGTGCAACACTTAGTTTAATACCTGTATAAAAACCTGTATGGTTTAAAAGACTTGTGGAAGGGAACCGAGAAATAGTTCCTACACAGTAAGACAGGAAGAAAAAAAAAAGGTGTGACAGGGGATGAGAGATGAGTCTGTGGGGGAGGATGGATGTGTTGAAAATTGAGAGGAGTAAATAGGAAAAAAAAGTAAGAGAAGGCTGAAAAAAAATGATAGAAAGGAGGAATGAAAGAATATTTTGTTTATCTCTTGCATAAAAGTATGCGCATGAGAAAGAGCTCACTTGAATATTAGGAAAGTATAAGGAATTGGGAAAGATGACCAGAGAAACATTAAACTGGAAGTAAAACAGGGAGGGAAAGGGCTTTCTTGTTTGGGTTTTGTTTTGTGATTTTTTTTCTTTTTTTTTTTTTGGCAACAGAATGCTCCCAGATTGCAGCTCCCCCCACCCTCTCCCCCCACCTTTTTTTTTTTTTTTTCTGGCTAAATATCTCCTGATTTCACAACATATTCTCATTCTCTAAACTGAGGTGGGATTTATGATTTTCCCATAATATTTATTACTCTTATTGCAGTACCACTCAAAATCTCAAACAAGGTCAAGACCTTTCTGGGAAGGAGGCTATGAAAACAAAGAAAGATGATAAATATTATGTTCTGAAGGCTTGTTCAAAGGCTGTTTGAAGCCTGGTTCAAAGACTTTTACAAGCAATGTGAAGACTTCCTTTAATGTGACTGAGTGGGTAACATTTTAAATGTGCTAGAAAACTGAGTATTTGTCTACATATTGCAATAATGTGTCACTAGGAGATGTAAAGCCAGCCCTGAATATCTGAGCAGCAGGAGTCTGCAGTTATTCATCCCAAGATGCAAGACCGAGTCCTGGCCTATTGGTGAAAGTGGGAATAGGATTTCATCCTTGCAGCTTCTCAAACAGGAATTAGATTAAATTGTTCTTCTAGATCTAAATGATTCTTGCACTGTAGTGCAATGTAGTGTAATTAGAGTGTTTAACTGCAAGAGAGTCCTACTGTAGAAGTTGGCCAGGTTTGATCTTAGGCTGTAAGCCATGTTTAATGTAAACAGAAGCAGCATGGCGGGGCTGAAGAAAGTCAGGCTTGTCATTAATTCCCTGGATACTCCTTTTTCCAGTTGCCAAGTCCAGTTTAGCCCTGGTTTGATCCCCCAGAGAAATGTTAGGACAATTCATAAGCACCTAGACAATAATCAGGTGATAAAAAACAGCCAGCATGAATTTGTCAAGAACAAATTGTGTCAAACCAATCTCATTTCCTTCTTTGACAGAGTAACTGGCCTAGTGGATAACAGAGAACTAGGAGATGTGATGTATCTTGACTTAAGTGAGGCTTTTGACACTGTCCAACATGACATTCTTATAAGCAAGCTTGAAAAATATGGCCTAGATGAAATTGCTGTAAGTGGCTGCAAAGCAGTTGAAAAGTGTTCTCAAAAAGAAGTTATTGGTGGTGCCCTTCCCAGCTGGGGGCCCCTCACCTGGCTTTTGCTCTTCCACAGAAAGTTCTGCTCTCTCATCCATCTAATGCATCATTCAGAAGGCTAATGAGAAAATACACTTTCCTTTTTTCATAGAGTCAGGCAGGGGCAGGCAGGGAGGTTTGCAACACTTTGGAGTAATGAACTGGTTCAGAAGCATCTATATAAAAATTGACCAGGTGAATTTTTGGTAATGAAGAACAAAGTACTGCCCACAATACAGTAAATGCATAAAGACAAAAGGTAGAAGTAATTGGGAGGCAGAAAAGTGTCTGAGGTTTTAGGAGATCATGAGTGAAATACAACTCACAAAGGACATGCTAGTGCAAATAAAGCACCTCTTTTTTCAGGATTCTTTAACAGGAGTGTCATGTGTAAGACATGGGAAGTAATTATTTTGCACCATATGGTGCTGGTGAGGCCTCAGCTGGAGTATTGAATCCAGTTTTGGGGACTGCATATAAAGAAAGATGTAGATAAATTGGAGAGTTTCCAAAAGAAATCATGAGGAAATCAAGAATTTTAGAAGTATGATTTAAAATGAAAGGTTCAAGGAGTTAATTTTGTGTAGAATATTCATGCCCCTTGCCCCTTTTCATGCAGCAGAGGGGTTAAGCAATCTCCTAAGGTGTCTGTTTTTGTTGTCCTAACTGTAATATCATCAATCCCAATAACATGCTCACCTCAGTAGTGCTTAGCTGGTGTCATAGCAGAGGTCTGGGAGAAGTTCTGGAAGAGGAAGCAGACACTAGAAGTGGCTTCAGAGGGTCTCTTTGTGCAAGTTCAGCAGTAAGGAAGAGTTTATTGGGAAAATACAAGCCCGTGTTCAAAACTTACATCATTAGTAGTGTAGAGAAAAGCTTTATACATGATGACTTTATTTGTGTGTCGCCACATTGACTAAAATGTCTTCATTTTTACAAGTTGGTACCATCTCTCACCTCTTGGGGATTTCCTTCAGTGAAGTTTTCATTGCTGGAGATTTCTGATTGGATTCAGAATATCATTTCCCTGAACTGAAAACAATAGATTAAGCACAATGTTTTTAGAAAACAAAACTTTTTAAGAAAAAAATAAGTCCACATTCATAGTATATGGTCAGATTTGTCTTTCTTTCTGTTATGACTGTTTTTCATTTCTAAAATACATCTGTTGAATTGTCCTTTAGACATTGAGGTATTGGCAAAGATGATTGCTGACCCTTTCTTTTTGTTTTTTTGCTTTTCTTTAGAACTGTGTGACACATACTTGCATACAGCTGCCAGAAAGTTTTCAGCATTTGCAAGACTGAGTCCCAGGAGCTCCACTGAAAAGCAGAGTTAGAGTGAGCATGACTGTGCAGCAGCTCAGCTCCTTGGACTAATGCAGTACCATGTATGGCTTTTATCTTTGCTGTGGAAAAATCATGTGATCCAACAAAATAATAATAGATAAGTAATAAAGAATCTTTTTAAAATGTTAAGTGAGGAATAATAAATATAACACCATTTTTTTCACAGGTGCCAAATCCTCCTATCCTTCCTCCCTCAAGAAGAGTTAGACTTTTCAGTGTGACTTAAAGGAGTTTAATGTTCCGAAAAGTTGTAGAGATTTGTGAAGCAAATTGGAGTAGTGCATTCTGTGAAAGATAACACTGCCCAGACATCCCAGAAGGATAATACTTCCCATTCTCATCCCTAGGTCAGGCTGTGTGGCTGGTGGAGCTGAGGAGCCATTGTCCTTCATGTCCCTCCAGACAAGTGTGGTACAGCCATGTTCAGGGGAGCACAGACCCTCAGCTTTTTAATAGCACAGCTTTTTTGCCTTGGAGGCTGCTTAATACCAGTGACTTGGTTGGAAATGATGTGATTGTCCATAGGTATGAGCAGAATTTATATCCTAGTGTGTCCTGTGCCTTTCTCAATACAATGCCTCAAAAGCATTTGTGGTTTAGCCTGGGGAAAAAAAAAAGGCAAAAAATATCTCTGTTTCTTAGATACAAACAAGCAGGAAAAAAAAAAAACAAAACAAAACCCAAAACCAAAAAACAGGACCTGGTTTAATATACAGCAAACCTCAGGCAACTCGAAGTTAAACTTCCCATTCAATTACTAATTCACTGCTTTTGTTTGTGGGTATTGCAGTATATGTGGTTGGTGAGATTACCCACTGATTGCCATTTTTCATAGTGGTGCTGCTATTCCACAGAAGGAATTAAGACTGAAGCTTCCTTATGTGCTTGCACTTTGCAGTGTTACAGGGCATGGGGAAGTTGTTCTGTGTGTGTGCAAGGGGGGCTGCACGTGGGTGCGAATTAATAGAGTTTTTAAATGTATTTTTAATTTTTATCTCCCAGCAATGCTCTATTATCAGCTAGATGATAAAATGTCTTGAATAGTTGACTCTAGGGCTTTCACTAAACTGCCCATGAATGCTGAAACCATCTGTTTTTCTGGACGTTTGTCAGGGTGAGTGTGGCAGAGGCAGCTGTTTGAAAAGGGACGCTTTGGATGATGAACCAGCCCATTGTCTCTGAGCGATGCGCTTGCATTCAGCAGCTCTACCCAAGCGTACTATAGAGCAATCAAAATCAAACTATTGTTTGTCCCAATCATATTGATCTGAAAAGAAGGTGGTGGGATGACCGCATTGTAGATGCAAATAGTTGTTTAGAGCAGCTGTATGCTGGCCAATATGTACCACAGTAGGAATCCCACATGGAAGCTAGAGGGCTCCCTGCACCCTACTGGGGACAGAGAAAAGATGATGCCAGATTGAACTTCAGTCTACAGCAAAAAGGAAGGATCTGGACTGTTGGTATTGCTAGTAATTTGCTTTTTACAGTAATGGTTGACATTAACCCTGTAGTGCCTTAGTAACTAAAGCCATTGTTTGGGTTTTTTTTTTCCTGAAAGCACACTGCAAAAAGAGATTATCAAAAAGATAATTACCTAAAGCTACTGTGAAGAAATATAGAAGCAATTGGATTGCTTGGATGTCAACTATCAATTTCTCTTCTATAAAAATTAATTGCATTTTTGTTGTTGTTTTCTATGCGGAGTCATTCATGCACTGTTTCAAGTTTTCATAATTTATTTATGATGATGAAAATATAGCAGCTGAATCGAAACATATTGTGGTGTTCGTTTCCCTGTTAAATATAGCTGTCTTATCTCTGCAGAAAGCAGAGGAAAATATGATCTTTAGTGCATGTAATGAAGATTATAGCTTTTAGTTTGGAGTAACTGAGAAAGCTGCACTTCATCCATTAACATTTTAAGCTTTTTAGTTGTCCTTGTCACTTCATTGCATGCATGCTAATATCTCCTCATATAAAATTTAATCTGTCGAACTAAATGAAGGAATTAGTATCTGAAAGACATCTTTCATTAAGCAATTAACGAATCTTTCTAACAAATCTACAAAAGCATATGTGTTTATATTTAATAAGTATTTGTATGATCAGCCAATTACAATACATAGATACATCTTTTTTGTTTATTTGTGATATTACAAAATCTAAACTTACAATTAAGTTATGATTATGCTTTAGAAAATGTAATTGTCAACAACTGTGGTTAGGGGACTTCGGTCTTTAAGAATCATATCACAGTCACATAAAGCTTAATATTAATTTCTTAGTATAAGAATCTTTTTTTCCTTTTTCTATGTGATTCGGGTTGGAAATGATGAGGCTGTAAAGAGTCTGCAGAGGGAACACATTCAAGGATATGTCTTTTTAAAATTAACAATGATGTGTGTGTGCATGTAGGAGGGAAGCAAACAAGAATAGGATGGCAGCCTGGATGAAAAGATGATCACCTGCACCAGCTGCAACATGTTTCTTTTCACAGCTCAGAGTAGCTTTTCAAATGTACTCTCTATTCAGGCTGCTTGCATAATTTAATGATGAGACACCCCAGCCTAACTTAAACTATTACTAAACCACTGTCAGCCTCTGTGTAAAAAGTGTAAAACAGGAGTAAAAATAGCAACATTGTCCTTTTGCACTTGCACCATCATTAACTTATTTGGGAGTCATTTTCTTAGCAGTATCTGTGATTTCTTCCTTCCTGGGCTTCTTTCTTGTTTGAATTCATAGTTTTTAGAACACTCCGTGTGATGTATAAATGTCCTGCTGTTGCAGCACTTTGTATTATCAATTGACTAGTAACATAACTCTAATATAAAGAAAAAAAAAAGCTACTTGATTTTCTTGAATAAGGTGGTTATTGCTGTTATTGCTCTAGATTTGGCCCACTTTCATAGTTGTTTGTTTGTTTGTTTTTGTAAATGAAGTCTTCAATCACGTAGTTGTTTGGAGAAAAAAAAAACTATGGTAAAGAAGATGAGCAGTAAATTATACTAGCTTCAAGAAGTGTCCAGTTTCCTGTGTGAGAACAGAATTTTGCATTACTGGCCCTTTTTCAGGCACATACAGTGTATACAACAATTCTATGCATTTCCTTCTAGTAAATATTGAAGAGTAATATTCTTCAGAAACTTTTACTCTTCTAAGTGCATGCAGGTCCATGGCTGTTGGCAGGAAGATTTCACAGAGAGAAACTGGAGGTGAGTAGAAGAAATAAAACCTCGAGTACTTAAAAAATACTGTACCTGCAGCTATCTCCAGGGGAGAGACTTGGGCGTGAGGTGAGTTAGTGAGTTATAGGAAGACACTTGGGTGTTACAAAAATGAATTTGGCCAGTAGAAAGACTTGCTTTTCTTTCCAGACGTCCAGGCAGCATTAAGACAGACAGTG
The DNA here is from genome assembly GCA_024734555.1 of Trochalopteron elliotii. NCBI lineage: Eukaryota > Metazoa > Chordata > Aves > Passeriformes > Leiothrichidae > Trochalopteron > Trochalopteron elliotii. The sequence goes on from JANPWX010000024.1 coordinate 5,751,264, forward strand.
TAGCATTCTTGATTTGACTCATGTGCTTATCTTTTTCATTAGCATTTTGCTACCTGACTGTTTCAGAGCCAGTTCTCCAAGTGTTAAAATAACTCACCAGCTTGACAGCTATCATATATGTCTGGCAGTATTAACAAAGTGCAATCCTTGCCATGAAGTTAAAAAAAATGTATCAGACACCTACTTGCTGGTTGCCAGAGGACCAAACCTCTGAGCAAGAGAGAGACAGAGGGAATGCTGCACCACCAGCGAAGTTCAGGGATGATGAGGAGCCAAGACACCTGCTATTTGCACCTCCTGGAAAGGGTGGAGTGGAGGAATCCTGGAAATCTTTGTTTGCTCTCGGGGACTTCTTTGTCACATCTCTAAAAGTCTGCTCAAAGTTTTACCCTTTGTGTCAGACTCAGGGCTGTGTTTGCCTCATCTTGTGTTGTAGAGTCTGAAGTCATCTGCTCAAGGATGCTTTTTAGCATTGCGCAGCGTGCTGCACAAAGTACTGATAAGGCCCATTCCTTTGCTGAAAGAGCTGAAAGAGCCCCAGCCTCTCTCAAGCAGTAGCAGTTTCCTTCTGCTTTTAATCTTTTGTTTGCTCTCACACAGTTTTCTGGACATGGGATTCTATTGCAATCCTTTTGTTATATGCCTTGAGAGATTAACTCTGGTGCCTACTTCCAATGGTATTTGGTTTTGCTGAATTGGTGTAATGAAATTGCAGTTCAGTTAAATACAGATTTTACCAAGTGCAATTCCTTGATCTGCTTTACTTCAGGTGGAATTACACAAGCAGGTGCTGCACAATGTCAGTGTTTGGTTATAGTCCTTCTGATCAAGAGCAGTGTAAATACATAGATAGACAGAAATCAGAGTCTTGGAAAAATAATATGTCACTCATGTATTGCACTTTAACCTTTTCTCATTACCAGTTTTCAACAGAAAAACTGTGGAGATGCACTTGGATGAAGTTGTAGGGTTGTGATTTTCTGCTGCAGTTATTGAAGGGAATCAGTCACCCATGGTCTCAGGTTGGATTAGATTCTACTTTGGTCAACCCAATGCCCACATGTCTACCATGCATTACAATCAAGTGTGAACATGGGTTGTAAAAGAGATGCAAACAATAATGCAGAATGATTAGTACTGTGTGTCTGTGTGTTATTTGGCTGGGGTTTTGTTAGGGGAAAAAAAGGGAATTTCTTCTTTAGATCAAGTGAAGACTCAGATTCTCTGCATCCTACAGGAGGCAGGGAAATAGTCTGATATAAACAATATTTCTTTGGGATAGATACACAGAAATAAAGCTTCTTTGACTTTGTTTCCTTTCAGATTATACTATCTGAAATATAGTATAAAAATATAAATCTGAAATTCAGTATAAAAATCTGAATCTGCATTTTTTATTTTTTCCTTTTTCTTTGTTTGTTTGGTTTTGGGTTTTTTGTTTGTTTTAGGATATGTTGTTATATCCCTTAAAAAGATTTATAAGCAGTCTCCTTTTCCTGGTGGAAATTTCTCTTCCCAGAGAAGCATTTTGACAATGCTACTGATTAACATCCTTTCACAAGGTGAATAATATGTTAGGCGAAAATGTAGTAGAGTTAGAGAATTTGGCACAAATTTGGAATAAGGACAAAATGTTGTCAGAATTGGGTGCTGGAAGCCATATGCTTCTTTTTTGAAGGTGGGTCACGTTTTTAGCTGTCAGATGGCTAAGAATTCTCACTTCGCCCGTGGACTTCAGGCAGAGACAGGTTTTCACCACGGTGGGAAGGCAGACCTGCCTGCTACCCCCAATTTGGCACATGAATTCAAAACTTGTATGACAAGGCATCTGATTTATCAAACCTAATTTGTGACGTGGAAGGACTTCTCTTACAGAGATTTGTTTTCCACTCTTCCTGGGGCAAGCTGTCATTTTGCTACAAATTTTGGAAAATGGGGAAGATTGGGTTTGTTGGTTTGTTTCTTTCTCCAGATGATTAAACTTGCAAGGTGAACTGCTTGAATAGGAATTTCATCTTAATAAGGACACGAGCAAGTTTCTTGACTTGTGGTTCTAAGCATTATTCTTGTGGTTGAGAGAACAGAAAGACAAAAATGAAAAAAGCTAATGAAACCCATAAAATTAAACTTCTCGTCTCAACCTCAAATTGGCTAATCAGTGCCACCCAGAATTTTTTTGCCTACACTTTTATACTAGCTGAAATAAATCTGCTGGTTTTGCTTTCCAGTTCTTTCCAGTGTATTTTTAGGAAGATGCAGTTTTACTATGATAAGAAAGTATAAGTCCTGGTCCAAAGAACTGATCTCACTCCTATTGCATATAAATTTATTTATTTATTTATTTGTTTGTTTGTTTGTTTGTTTTAGTGTCCACTAAATTTTCTTTGAAATTCTAGGTAAGTCTTCATCAGAGATGTTTTGTGGGGTGATACAAGTATTTCTTTTGACAGTATGTGGTTTGACAGTACTGTTGTGTCTGTGAGTCTCATTACTAGAAAAAATTGATAGCCCTTGGTCCTTGGCCTCCTCTGTGCTTTCAGTTGTGGAAGCACAGCACCCAGCAGTTCCTGTCGCTGTCCTGAACTGCATAACCTCCCAGCTAAGACTAACAGATCTTCTATTACTGGTGTCCCACATTTCATCTTTGTGATTTCTGGTCCTTCTTTTTGTTGCCAGTGAGTCGACTTCACGTTCACATTTATATTTAATATTTCGTTGGTGGAAATTTTAAACCTAACTGACCTTGAAGCCTGTCCCTAAAGTACTCCACCAATATCCTCCTTCCCATAGGAAAACTTTATTGTGTAAACTACTGGCATTGGCAGCTGATTCCAGAACTGCTTGTGACTATTGGAATACTCTGCTGAGTTCCATATAGATTAAGAATTTCTGGTTTTGCTGGTTTAGATTTTTTAATGTAAAATATTGGTTCACAGAATCATAGAATTGTAGAAGGTTTGTGTTGGAAGGGTCTTAAAGATAATCTAGTTCTAGCCCTGCCTGTGTCATAGGCAGGGATACCTTCCATTAGATCAGGTTGCTCAGAGCCCCATCCAACTTGGCCTTGAACATTTCCAGGGATGGGGCAGCCACAACTTTTCTGGGCAACCTGTTCTGTTCCATGCCTCACTGTCCTCACAGTAAGGGAATTTCTTCCTAATGGCTAAATTAGGAGGAAATAAACATTATTATATTGTTCAACTCTTGATTTGTATGAAGAGTGTATTTATGTCAACAAAAATTAGTGCAGTGATTTTTTTTTTAAAATCAGACAGTAGTTTTAATCCTTCTTTTCAGTGTATGGAAATGAAATTCCATTGCACTTTATGGATGTTGTATGGAATTTAATGCAGCGATTTATCATGCAAAATTTCCATTTCTGAATGGTTTTTAATCAGAAACTTGTTTGTCTTGAAAAGTGTCTTTCTGACTTTCCAGGCAGAAGCCAACAAGTCTGGGCCCATTCACACTGAGAGAAAAACTATCTTACTTTGTTGCAAATGAGTTTTAGAAAAAGGAAACTCTTTCTGGTTATTAGGACATCCTATAGAAAGCTTTGTCCTGGCATGTTCATCCAATTCTTTAGTTGCTTCCAAGTCATGTATCCCAGTCATCTCTGAAAATACCTTTCCTTTACTAATATTTGTTTTAGGTGATGCAGTCTTTATTTTATATCCTCGGCTGTCCTTTGTTTAATTCCAAACTGGTGAAAGTGGTTTCTGAGTGGCTGCACTGTTGTGGCTCTCATGTAACTGAGTGGCATCAGCCCTTAAAATAGAGCTGGCCACCAGCAAAATGGAAGCTATTTCTGTTTTCCCCATTAAGGGTGGCTCTCTGGTAGCTTTCTCTTGTTTAATTAGGAGGAATCTATGCCCTTTCAGTTCCTATATATTTGGGAAAGTGGGTGATACTTCTAAAGACCTGGAAACTTTTGTGTATAAATTTATCAAACAAATTTGATATTTAATACTCAATTATTAAATATTATTTAATAATTATTAAATTATTAAATTTAAACTTAATTATTAAATTATTAAATACTCAAATATTAAATTATTAAATTGTCAAGGCAGACAATTATTGCATGTTCACTCCTCAATATGCATAGTGATAATCAGTATCAAAAGAGGAATGTGTTCTCTGCCTTCACCTTGAAGTAAAAGCTTTCTTCTTAAACATGTCAACTTTCTAATTCCAGCATTGAGTGATTTAAGGTTTAATTATAGTAACACAGCTAAATTAACAGAGTTCATGCATGAAATATCAAAACAGTTCCAGAATATGAAAGATTTTAGGTCAAAAGCTTTCTGTTACCATCACTTTGTTTTTAACTGATGAATATTTACCTCTACTACTATTTTATAGCCATTTTCTCTCCTGCACTGAATACACAAACATAAAATACTGATAAAAAATGCTGTGTAATAACAGTAGTTACCAATGGATGGTGGCTGTAGTAAAATAAATACTTGGCATAATCTGAAAGAAAAAAGCACAGGTTTTTTAAGCTTCTTTTAAATAGGTTTAGCAGTAAAATTTACTGTTTCCTTAATTCTGTGAGAAACTTCACTAAAGTTGAGTGGTTTGATTTATGCTGCCAGTATAGAAAAAAAGTTAAATGAGTTTAACTTCAAGACTTCCCATGACCAGGTGAGCTGAGATGCACTTTTTGATCAGACTGGATAATTTGCCTTTCAGAGAATCACCATGTTATGGTATGTACTAAGGGAGAGTTAAAAATGGTCGCCACAGTTGCAGTAACTTTTCCAAAAATGGGCATTGACATTGTTTAGCTACTGCCAGAAAGCAGGGCAGAGTTTTTGATTTATTAAAGGATAAAGTCAGTGCTGCCATGTAAGTGGAAGTGCTCTGCTGCTCCATATAGTCTCTATATGTGATGTCCACTTTTCAGCATGATCCCTGCCTGAGGCTTGGTGGGATACATGCACAGACTCCTTATTTGAGTGTGTGCATGCTTGTACCTCAGAATGTTGAACTCTTGGAGCTTCCAGCATGTCCAAATGGGCAATGAGACCAGTTCCAGTGTATTTGTCCTCGGTTTTTGTTCTCTCCCTGGCCACCTCTCCTGAGATGCTGTTAATGGTTTTGTGGAAATCATTTACAATGCAGGGACATACTTGGAGTGAAGATATAAAGGCCACCATTCATTCTCCTAAACAGACACGTCTGTCTTGTGAGGCCTCCAGCTGTGGGCCCAGAAGGATGTAATTCTCCATCCATGGCAGTGTCAGACCTGCCAGCTATGTGTGAATGTGGAATAAATGCCATGGAGCATCTCACAGTACTAGATAGACCCCTGTCTTGAGGCAGCTGAATTGAGCCCTGCTTCTTTACTTCAGGTGAAGTAAATCAGTTTGAGCTCCACTGATGATAATGATTTGGGTACAGGGAAATCAAGCAATTTCAGATACCTACATTCTGGTACCTAAAATTTAATCTGAAACCAACATACAGCCAAAAGCAGAGTACTTACTTGTCTTCGCTGGTACATGGGATGGAGGCTGGAAACTTGCTGGCGTGGCACCATCTACCAACCTAAAATCATCATGGTGCAAATTCATCTTTAAATAAAATGTGAAATTCTGATAAGTGAAGTGTAAGATACCTTCACCCATACGAAGTTCATGTGCCTGACCACACAGAAGTGAAGACTGCAGTTGTCCCTCTGTTGTGGAGGTAAGACAGGAATCTCTGCAGAGGAATTCAGAGCACCTGAATTAGCACTCACACTAGGAACTATACTTTCCATGTGCTGTATAGGATATGCAGGGGGATTAGGATCCTTACTGATTGCTTTAATTTAAGACAGGTAAATCAAGGTCCGAATTTTTTCATGTTACAGCCTCAGAGAGAGCCCTTGAAATGTAAAACAAGTATAATAAAGAGTCTGCAAGGAGGGTGGAGTGATATCTCAGTGGTGTTAGGGAGACAGGGAAATATCAAACCGATTTGGTGGTTGGCTGGCTCAGATGTTGGGCTGAGTGTTCAGTTTGAGTTAGGAATTATTTTCTTGTTCATCTTCTTCAAAAGCGTGACCTGGTGGTTTTTTGTCAGGTATGAGATTAACAGTGGCCTATTCCAGCTCTCACTATGTCCTGCAGCCTCAGTCTTGCCCATGCAGAATTCATGAAAGGTGGCAGACAGTTGTAATTATTCCAGTGGAGACGAAACCGCTGATCAATTCCCAGAAAAACCAAAGTGTTCCTAGAATAAAATAATGTTCTTTAGGAGCAATTCCTGATAACTCTTTCTGTCATCGAATGGTGATTTCTGTTCCCAGGACAAAGCTTTACTCTTCATTTAATTATGTGCTAAGGCACATAAAAGACAAGGAGATGATCAAAGGCAGCCACCACACTTTTGCCAATGGCAAATTGTGCCTGGCCCATATGGTGACCTTTTATAATGGAGTAATGGCAATGGTTGATGAAGAGAGTCTGACAGATACCATTTACTTAGATTTCCATTAGGCCTTTGGTGTGGTCCCACACAACATCCTTACCTCCAAACTGGAGAGACACGGAGTTGATGGATGGACTACTCAGTGGATAAAGAATTGCATGGATTGTGCAGCCAGAGTTGAAGTCAATGGCTCTATGTCCAGGTGGAGGCTGGTGATGAGTGGTGTCCTTCAGGGATATGTCTTGGGGCTGGTGTTCTTCAGTATCTTCATCTACAAAGCAGACAGACTGAGTGCACCCTCAGCAAGTTTGCAGATGACATGAGGCTGAGTGGTGCAAGTGACACAAGAGAAAGATGGGATGCCATCCAGAGGGACCTGGACAAACTTGAGAAGTGGGACATGGAAACATTATGAAGTTGAATAAGTTCAAGTGCAAGGTGCGGCACTTGGGTCAGAGTAAATCCTAGGCATGAGAACAGACTGGGAGAAGCCATTGAGGGCAGCCCATCAGAGGAGGACTTGGGTGTTCTTGTGGATGAAAAGCTGGGCATGAGCAGTGTGCACTTATAAACCCAGATGGGCACACTCATCCTGGGCTGCCTCCAAAGCAGCGTGGCCAGCACATTGAGGGAGGGGATTCTACCCCTCTACTCTGCACTCGTGGGGCCCCACCTGGAGTACTGGATCCAAGTCTGGGGTCCTTAACACAAAAAAGACGTGAATCTGTTAAAGTTAGTCCAGAGAGTGGGCCACAAACGTCATAGAGGGATAAGATCATCTCTCCTACAAAAACAGGCTGAGATGGGGTTGTTCAGCCTGGAGAAGAGATGGAAACCTCATTGGAAATCTCATTCCAGTGCCTTAGTGGGATATATAAAAAGGAGGGAAAGGGGCTTTTTATAGAGGCCGATAATGACAGGACAAGGGGAAATAGTTTTAAACTGAAAGAGGGCTGGTTTAGATTAGCTGCTAGGAAAAAATTCTTTACTCAGAGGGTAGTAAAGCGCTGGAGTGAGTTGCCCAAGGAGGATATAGATTCCCCATCCCTGGATGTGTTCAGAACCAGGTTGCATGGCACCATGACCAAACTGGTCTAGTGGGAGGTGCTCCTGACTGTGGCAGGGGGCTGCAATTGGATGATCTTTAGGGCCCCTTCTAACCCAGCCCATTCTATGGTTCTATGATCTTGAGGGAAAGCCTGCGTAAAAATACTAGTTTAACTTTTACCCGTGTTTCAAGGCAGAATCATCCTTGTTTATGTTTCTGAACAGGATGGTCTGAGGTGAATTCCTCCGGGATACTCAGCTTCATGACTTACAGGGTTTCTTCCATCCCCATATTCTCTCATTTCTGTTTGAGTTGCTGTAACCTTAATTAAGGTTGCCTTCTTACAGTATTTTTTTTTTAAATGTTCTTGGAAGTGTTGAACTGCTTGTGAGTTTAAAGCAAATTAACAATACTTCTTTTTTTTCCGTCTTGAAAAGCTGTTTTACAATATGTCTCTTGTAAACTTGCAGCTTTCTAAGTTTCTGTATCAGAATTTGAATTGATTATAGGATTTGACGGATTGTATCCCATTAGCTCTTTGGCTTGTAGGAAACAGCCCTTGACCTATTTTTTTAAGCTTTATTTCATAACTGTTTTCAAAACTGTCTGAAGATCAAAAAAGCAAGGTCATTCATTTAAATTTACTTTAAAGACCAGTGGTTCATGGCTAATGAATGTATGGTTTATTAATCAAATGTATGTAGCTGAAAGAAGCCAACTACAATTCACTTACAATTGCGATTTTACCCTATTTTAACGTTATTTTAATGAGCTACAGATTTGAATGTGGGCTTTGTTCATCTGTTGCTTCCACTCAATTGCAGTTTCACCCTAAGAAGACACAAGACAGATTGATCAAGCTTCCAGTCATTGTGAGACTTAAATGAAGTGAACAGGGCCTTATGTTTCAAAACCAAATGAGAGGATTAAAGCAACAAAAAAAAAAATTCTCCTATGTTATCTGTCTGCTGTTCTTAAATTTGATTAAGCTACTTGCCACTAAGCACTTTTGGTTTTACTGTAAATACAGCCTAGAAATAAATTTTCATGGCCGCAGGCACCAATCAGCAAGTGATACCATGAATAATTAGCACTTAGAAACACTTGTTCATGTAGAATATTTCTTTGATTGCCATTTCCAAAAACATACTCAGATAATAGGACAGTACATTTCCTTAAGGTCTAATTGGGATAGAGCTCCGTGCCAGCAGTTACAATAGTAGTATAAGCAAACTTTCCAGAATATTTGGATTTTGTGTGTGTGTGTGTATAGTGCAAGTTTGTATTTTATGAGAACAGAAAAAAAAAAGAATAGTTTCAAGTTAAACTATAACAATTTGGTGCGTTCATATTTTATTTTTTAAACTACAGCATTCAGTTTTGGGCTATAAAAGGCACTTTTGAACCTGAATATGACCATATCTAATATTACCTTTGCAAAATATATGCAGATTGCAATGACCTGTAAAATAATTAAATGGCCTGTGAAAACAATGTGAAAGCAAGAATTCTGTATCCTACTTTATTCTTTTCTGCTTTATTCTTATAAGCGCTCCGATTCGCTTGAGAATATCTGATAGGGAATAGCAGTCCTTGTGAGTTATACTGAACATAAACTCTGGGAACAGCAATGTAGGAGCATAGCTCAGTTTTATAGACTTTTGCTTTGGTTTGTATATTTAACTTTTGACATAAGTGTGTTGGAACTGTGAAGTCTATCAAGAAATACTTTGAAAATATTCATCATTCCAATGATAATGTTCTGTTTTCCAAATATTTTTGATTTGCCTATTCTAGACTTGATTTTGATGCAGATTACATGTCTGTATTTGATCTACACCTTTTTTGTTCCAAACTACCTTTTGAGTTTCTCATTAAAAATGGTTAAGTAGCATAACAATCTAACCTGTCTGCAGTTGATCCCACATCACTTGTGTACCCAACTCCCGCTCCACTCTAGTGTGACTTTCTGTGCAGAAAATCCATGGCTGTAGATTCTGGTGGCCTGACTAACATGGAGTAGTTCTCTCAAATGGCTTTATAGATTGAGATTTAAAATAAGAAATATATTTTGTTAATGCTGAGACATTTTGCAGGTATTAAAAATGCTTTTGGAGTGGAGAACAGCTATTTAATCCCTTAACATAGATGGCTTTGAAAACTGTTCTTTACATAATGTTTTGCCTACATTAAGTACAAGGACCGGCCAATTAGTGTGGGATTTCCATGGAGCAGGTTAAATTTACAGCTGATGAAACTGAGGCAGAGGTGGAAAAATTGGACTTTCTGGTGTGCTTAAGCATGTATCTCCAGTGATTGGCATCTCTATGGGACAATTGAAGCACAAGCTTCCATAACCATGTACTTTTAATTTAGCTGTGCAGTGAGAGCAGTGAAGGGTGGGGAAGCTGAGCACTGCAGTGGTCAGCACATGGACGTGGAGCAGCCTAGGTGTATCTTCACTGATGTTGTCTGTAGTACCAAGTTGAAAGCTAGCTGAGGTTTGGCTCACTAGACTGTGAGCTGTACCTTCATTCAGTATCTGAAGGACAAATGCAATCTAGAAATTTTAAGATTACAATCAGATTTGGGAGTCCCAGACTCCCAGATTTGCATGGCTTTCTCTTGAGTATTCAGACTCTCCTTGTCTTGTTTAAGTGTTAGACTAATGTCTATCAGCCTCAGGAATTAAATGTGCGAGAATGAACACATTTATAAGAAAAACTAATTTATAATCAACACTGAGTCTTTATGCAAAAATTTAGAATAATGCAGGTCTTAAATCTGTCTGATTCCCACACATTGTTTGTTTTTAAATAATGTGCTGCATGAAGTACATTTTTTGTGTTCCAGGGAGATGATCGTTAATAGACCTTTGTGTTTTCTCAGCCTTTGTGTGGCCATATGTAAACTTGAGGAACCGAGTTCTGTTGTGTGCATCTGTGTCTAGCTGAAATCAAAGGTGATTTGACATTTTTCACCCCGAATGGTAATTTAGGTGAAAAAAATATTGGTGGTGAATTTGAAGCACAAACATATTTGCCTTCTGTATGTTAATCTTTATGCAAGCTGTGTGATATTATTTAAGAAGAAGGCTCTAAGAAATATCTGCATGCATTTTTAATAGAGTTATATTAATTTATATTTCATAGAAGTATGTATGAAGGCAAAAGCACATAGTGTGATGAAATTTTGTAAAGCATTTGTGGGCTCGTTTTCTGCAGTGCAGGGTGTTTGGTGGCACAGTCAGTGAATATTTCTGTATAGCTTTGCAGTGTAAAACAATTTCTCTTGACATTCAGTATATGTAAGTAACTGAGAATATAGTTCATTTCATTTAGTGTTCAGTCATCTAAAATCAAAGCATTTGGAATATTAATACTTAGCTTTGATATAAATGAGTAATCTACCATGTATTAAGCTTCCTCTGTTTAAACTGAAGTTTCCAGATAGCACAGGATACCATCTGTATTTTTTCATATTATTATTGCCCTCATAATAAGTTCAAGGTGAGATTTTCAGGCAGTAAGCTGCAAGTCAGTTTTCATATAAACACTTTAGAAAAGCCATCTTGACATCAGCGGCTTATGCAGTCTTCCATCTATAATGTAAATGACTACACCTGCGTTATTTTTATTTCTTCATTATTTTTGTCCACTCATTTAAAAATGCTTAAAGCATTAAAAACATTTCTGCAAATATGTGTGAAAGGAGACAATTGTTCTTGTAGGAAAGGCCAGGAAAAGACACAAAAGAGGCCACAGAGAGACGATAAACATAAAGGTCCAGGAGGTATTATGATGAGGTTCACAGATACTGTGTTCCAATCAAGCTCAATAAGCTCTGAATTCCTATTATGTTTCTCAAGCCTCCAGAAAGACATGGGAAGAAACCAAAAGTTTAAGTCAAATAAAAAGCACTTAAGCCATGAGCACATGAATGTATAGCTGGGTAATGGAGCTTTCATCTCTGAAATAAAAACAGTTCAATTCAATTGGAACTGAAGTTTCTTCCCCCTTTGAGAAAGTTTATTTTAATGAGTTTCCATTTTATGCGTGGGCTGTTCTTTAATCGATGCTGCTCCATTGAAGTTTTCCCAATGAAGACACAAGACAGATTGTCCAAGCTTGCGGCTATTGTTGGGAGTTGATGAAGTGTATGGGCCCTTATGGTTGATAACAGAAGTAGATGGTCAGAGCCAATAAATAAAACTTTAACTCTGATTGTTGGGTGTTTTATGCTGAAAAGCTTTCTATTACCATGAATCTTTGGTTTTGAAGGACTTGTGAACCCAAAGGCAGCTTGTAACTCTGTCACACAGACTAAATTGGTCAGACAAGCAGCAATCTGTCCTATCCAATAAACCCAGTTTTGTCTTATAAATTCTAGACTTCTCTTCAGGAATCAACATTGTTAATATCTTGACAGACTATTAACTTCATAATACATGTATCTGCTGCCCTGTTGATTTATCATAAGAAATTGATGTTTTCAGAAGTTAAATTGTGGTGTCCTTGATGGTGTTTTTGCAAAGCACACATCAGAAAGACAAATTTTAACAACCGAAAGCCTGTGCTAATGTTTGAGGAAATTAATAAAATATTTTTGTGACATCACTGAGAGTCATGAATGCAAAAGAGCCCCAAGATGATTCATACTCTGTTTATTAAGGAAAGAGGATATTAACCTAGAGGTTTGAGTTTTTTTCAATGATAAATGAGATTTTTTTAACAGATAGAGCAGTCTTAAAGCCAGATATGTTTGTCACTTGGTCCAAAGAGGACTCAGTGAACAGAAGAGCAAATAAAAATTCAATTAAATAAACTCTGCATATTTACTGAAGAAATGTCATTCATTTCAATTTTAAGAAGAAAATCTGTTCAACATTTTGTTACAGTTGGTTTTGTCTGATCAGCAGTACTTGGAGTGTGGCAGCTAGTGGCTGGAGGTGTCATCCTGATACAGTGAACGATATCTGGCCTTAGAGATGAGTTGTGTATTCTGGAGTTTCCTGATTCTTGGGGTGAGAGGGAAAGAGAGGGGGTGAGAAACGCTGAGTGGCTAGGAAAATATGGGGAGTTCAGGTGTGAACTGGAGTATGCAATGGATTGCAGTAGGGAAAGGGTAAGGTTGTGGGAAACAGGAGGAAGGTTTCACTGGGAATGTCAATTGTCTACTTGCACGAAGGTCAGTTATTATCAGCCCCTCCTAACCTTCCAAGATTCTTACTCTTCTTCAGCATCTAGTTATCAGAACATCTTTCATGAGGTAGCATGGCTAATATTTGTCACGTGTGGTCTGTTCAGTTACTCCTTACACCTGAACACAAGGAAACACCTTTTTACTGTGAGGGTGGTCAGACATTGGAACAGGTTGCTCAAGTAGGTTAGGGAGTCCCCCATCTATCAATATATAGTCCTGGACAACCATCTATAAATGACCCTGCTTGAGCAGGTGGGTTGAACTATACAATCTCAAAAAGTCCCTCCCAGCCTAAACAATGGCAAGTTTTTGTGTATTGTGCAGTATTTTATTCTGGTAAGCATGCTCCTTGGGTTCTAGTACTCCTTGTTGGTGGCATGTGTTTCAGGACAGAGAAGAGAAAAATGTAGCTTGCATATAGAATAGGAGGTCAGATTGGCTGCCAAAAACTCCTCTTCTGGAGTGATGATCTTTTAAAATGCAATGGTAATTAAGGCAACATACTCTCATATACAGGACATGGAAAAGGTGGGCAAATCTTTTTGGTGCATGCTTATTATACCTTTAAAAAAAGTCTCTATTTGTCTTAATATTAATAATGTTAATACAGTTACCATAATACTTATACAGTTTCTTTACTATGTGGCGCTGTACTGAACGCTGTTGATCATTCTTCACTCATACATTTGATAGGGATGAAAATTCCATCTTCATCATTATTTTTTTTTATTAGATGACCTGTATTTTGTCCATCTCCTGGAGGAAGTTGGCCTTATGAGAAGTGACACAGGAAAATAATGTACAAGGTGTGAGAGGTTAAAAGGATGGATTCAGTATACATCAAGGAGTCCTTGACTGTAGCTATGGTGCTCCTAAAGTTTCACAGTATGTGTTTAAGGACAGGCTTTTGATGACGTATAAAACCCCTTTATTGTACATGCAGTACAGTAGCTGCAACTGCTATGCAATATGGTGACCCTGGTCTTCATAACCATAAAGATCTTATATCTTTTGTGTGCTAAATAATACATTGCGTGCTAAATGGTATTACCATGCTCTTGCAAACCATGTGTTAACTCAAAGTGTGTTAGATGTTGTAATGGAATAAAATGTTTTGTGTATAACTGTTGGGATGTGGGTAGCTGAAAAGGCTGAATTTAGAGTAAGAAGCTCTGAAATACTTGGAGGAAAGCCAGCTGCTAACATGTCTGTGAGGAGTGGACACAGATGAAACCTATTCCAAGGCAAATTAAAGGTCAGGCTAATTTAGTGTTAACCAAATTTTAGCACCCAAGATGAGTTGTTCAGGCCCTTGTTACAGTGAGTGTGCTAATTGCACAAATCACAGAGAACTTAACCATCATTTGTACTGTGCAGGATGTGTTTTGCCTCTCTCAAAGCCACTAACTGAAAGGATGCAAAGGCTTACTACCATCCTACTCCAACTGATGATGCTTCTATCCATATTGCTTTTATCTGTCCATTGCTGTCCTCTAGGCACTGGTGGTAGCATGATCTGTTAATAAAACTGAGATCATCCATTTTCATGAACCAGATCTTCTTACTGCTTTCTGTGTCCCATCTGTAATATGCTTAGAGATTTAAACAGGAATAGTGATACAAAACTCTGGATATTATTGTATTATGTCATGTTGAGTGGCTTTGTGCAAGCAGATCTCCTTGCTGGGGAATATACAATGTGGGCTCCTGCAGATGAGATTCATTCCCTTGCCGTTGCCCATTCTTACACAGAAGCTTCATTGCCAGCTCTTTCCCTGAGAGGAGCTGTGACTGTACAGATATCCTAAATAAGAGCAGCCTGGACACCCCAAACAACCTGCTGAGCGTGAGAGAGTCACAACCAGCAAACAAAGTAAGACTCACTTTGCTATTTCTGGTTAGTACAAAGAGAATTCTCTGGCAAGTTTCAGATTCCAGAGCTCGCTCTGAGCAAGGGAGAGTGGTTCTCATTCCTAAGGCATGTAATTATGATACAGGTTCCTGGGTATTACCTGGTACACAGAGGTGTATTTGCATTTTCCTCATGAGATAAAATTATTCCTCACCCTCTAATTACATGTGGTAGGAATTTATTCTTTTTACATTTAAATCAGTTTTGTATCAAGTTTCTTTTGCCTTCTAATACACCTCAGGTTATAGAGTTCCTTTAATTCGTCTACCAATGGAACTGGAAAGTCTGAAGGTTGTTTTCACAAAGATGCTCTGAAGGATGGGCATCTGTATCCATGCTCTGCCTTGGATAGACTAATTCATCCCGGGATTTTACCAGTTTCAGCAGTTACACGTTGGGCAGAAGGATCCTCAGCAGTTAGAGCCTGCTGGTACCCTAACTTCCTTCCTAAAAAAAGTGCTCTCTTCTCTGATACAGCATCAGTAGAGCATAGTGACAAATATCAAAGAGGAGAAGTGTAGCATGAGTTGGGTTTTATATGTCCTGGTTTAACGAAAGGGAAGGTTGTTGGAGGAGTGCTGTTCATCATATAAGATAATTAAAAATGTGTAGTTAGGGTACTGGCTGTAAATTTGCTGCCACACTTGCTTTTGCATACTTTACCTGTAGCTGTGACACTTGGGAACCATGGAACATATTAGGAACAAGCTGCAGGAAAGCACAGCACTGTATATACGTAAACCCCTGTTGAGGCTGCATCTCAGGTCCCTAATCATGCTCCAAGCTTCAGCTTCATCCGGGAGCTGCACAGCCATTTAGTAATGGGCTTTTGCTTTTCTGGTCAAACTGGAGCAGTTATTGACAGGAAGTCTGAAACCCCATGTTGCATTAAGCAAGATGATGGGTTTTGTCAGGTCATTGAAGCACTGACAGTCTGACTTCTAAGTCTTTGGAACATAAAGCGGCATCCAGTAGGAAAACTGTACCTGCTAAAGTAAACTTCTTTTGCCAGAAGATAAAGAGGATTAGAATTTGATTTATATGATAAAAGTAGTGGCTAGAGGCTGTAATCGCTGGCTGTCCTTTATTGTAATCCCCCAATTGCCAGATACGGGTCAAAAAGGTAAGATGTACTCTTTTGTACCAAAGCAGTGGAGTAATGAGGACATCTGTTTTCATATGGTACTTGACACACACTACCAGAAATTTGATGTCATGCTGTCCAAACTTGTACATCATTGCAGAATTGCATTAGCTTTTCTGATTGATTCTGACAAGTCACTGACAGTTTTTGAGGTGAAACACAGACATGACAAAGGGCAAGCAGAGGCTGCATATGTCAGCTGGAACACTCCCTTGTTGACTCAAAAGGGTGAAAATCTCTCAGTCTTCCCTCTATGTACCCCTTGCTGCTGTTTAAGCTCCCAAGCCTTGCAGCTTTAGAAATTATGTGATTATAGGAGTGGGTCCTTCTGAGATTTTGCTTCAAAGAATTATAGTGCCAAGGAATAATTTTTTTTCATGGTTAATGTGTGTACCCATAAGTTAAAAACTGTAGTTCAGTAAATTTATTCATCATGAATCATGAAAGGTTGATTTCCTTTATTGTATCACACCATAAACATAGTAATTTTTGGTTTGTATTTATACATCCATAAACTTCATTTACCCTCATGGTGTCAAGCAAGTCCATTTCCTTTCCAGAAAGTGTCAACATATATGTATGAACACATAGTCTTTTAAAATAACAATGCTATGAAAAAGAAAATTGTTAGCTTTCTTGTAATGTAGGGGCTTGAGGTGGTTGTTTTTTAAGAAAAATAAAGACAAATTGCACAATGATGATGTATACAGGTTTACCTGTTCTGAAACAACACAGGATTCCCTCCGGTACTACTGTCAGTAAGGTCAAATGCACCATTTGTTCTCAATGTCTATTTCTAGGTATGCTAGCAAAAGAGCAAATGATGTGCTGTAGCAGAGCAAGTCAGGATCCCATTCTATATTACCATTTCCCATTCCCTTTGAGATGGATGGTAATTTTTTGTCCATGGCATGTTTTGTCCATTTCTTAAGAATAAGCTGATCAGCAAATGGAGACCAGTTTTATTGCAATTCTGTGGAGCTGTGACACTCAGTGTTCCCTAAAAGTAGTGAAAGAAGCATGCAACATAAATGCAGTTTTGCATCTGGTTCCTTTTGCTAGACTTGGACACTGGTCTCAGAAAGGATCAGCTCACATATGCCTTCGTTTTGCAGATAGGTGTGTGTTACATTTGTTTGGCTGATTTACAGTTTTTCATAAGAAAACAAAAATGCAGTGATCCATTTTAAGTGAGATACTGCAGTTGGAATTTATTATTTGAATTAAAAGATAGCTTCAAACTATATGTTTTTAATAGTAAAAGAGAGTTCCCCTTTCACATTTTGTTAATCTTTGTTTTGGTTTTTTAAATTAAATAGACCTGGTCTTTTTGGAGTCAGTCCGGAGGAGGGCCACAAAGATGGTCAGAAGGCTGGAGCATCTCTCCTAAGAAGACTTGAGATTGTTCAGCCTTGAGAAGTCCTAAACAACAAATTATATGAATGTTGTTTGGATCAGTCTTTTTCATGAGTTTAAACATTTCATTTTGAAAGGGTTGTGATCTCTCAGCTAAGTTAGTAGAAGGCACTTGTAGATGAGCCATAGACAGCATTAACAACTCTTCCTACAGAGGAATATGTCAAAGAAATAATATGTGAAGCAAAACAACAAACTTCCTCACATTATTGTCATGTAAATTCCAAGAGCCCGTTTTATCTTAGTGCCCTTTTCCCTGCTTGTCTCTGTGAAACTGAGTCAGTTAGACCCTTTCAAAGTGTTTGATGTGTGGTCACCTATCTTCCTTTTTCCTTTGGGGATGCAGGCATCTCCTGGTTGCAGGAGACATGCTTTCCTCAGTTAACCACTGTGGATGCCTGAGATGCAAATTATCGATTGGCAAAGATTCAGGGATTATACTTCGAAAGCTCCTGACATTTGGAGTCCAGTGTCATCTTATTTGACATGCTGTTTGAGCTGCTACTGCTTCCCTGATTGTGCAGTGGTCATGATGGTGTTTACAGGTATGGTTGATACTTCTGTGGCTGTAGAGAGCTATGGTGGAATAGGCAGGCACACCAGAAGCTGCCTTGTTGCTTAAGTTCTGTCATGGGACTGTCAGATTTCATATGGACAAAACTGGCTCAAGCAAGAAAGTCAACACAACTTGCACCATCTCCCACTTGGAAGGAGAAGCACATCATGATCATCTTTGATTGTTTCAGATTCTAGGCTGAATCATTCATATTCAAGAATGATTTTGTTCTGTTTTGGACACTGAACAGACTTGCACAAGTCGTGCTCTCATTTGGGAAGCCTTACAGTGACCAGTTTGGTTGGGTACCCCTAGAGGAGAGCAATAACAAAACAAACAGCAATACTGAGGTACGTTGACTCGTTGCTGCATTTCACATCCTTAGTGTATCCTTTTGTATTCATTTTGTATTTACAGTGCAAGTTTGCATATAAAACCACACATCACCATCAAACTTGCAGTATTTGGGACAGATACACCAAGAAGGGTGATCAGCATATTCCTTAAAGCATCTTTTGTTTTGCTTAAATGCTGTTGACTTGAATATCCATTGTATTTTTTGTGATGAAACTTGGAGATATATAAAAAAGTATTCTCTGTTGGTTGTGCATACATAATTTGAGCTCACCAGCTGGAATCACATGTATATGTAAATGATGGCAGATTTGGGCTCATAATTGTTCAAATTGGCTATGGCATTTGTTATGTCAACCCTGTGTTCTCAGTGCTGACACTTTAGATTTCAATCAAAATTTTGTTAGGCAGAAGTCATAGAAAACTCCATTCTTTTAAGTGGGTGACTTTCTTATGATACAGTCTGGAGCTAGCATACACTTAAAGAATTATTTTAGCAAATGGCAGTCTTTTAATAGTTTAGTCTGTGGCATAGTCTTAACAGGTTATATTCTTCAGAGACTTCCAAGCTGCCCGTCAAGATAGTGGCCAGTACTAATTATGTATATTTTTCTTTATTCTGTGAATGTGAAATAGAATGCCTCTCTTTTTTTTCAAATCTCTGTTGCTATTTTAGCCTCCTCATTTGCATGGGCATGCTGGATGTGTGGATTATATGGGACAATTGCTAGCTGGAATGCCATTTATGAAATAAGGAGCTATATTACATTACTTTTAGAACCATAGAATCATTAAGGTTGGAAAAGACCTCCAAGATCATTGAGTCCAACCTCTGACCACTTTAAATGCCACCATGTCTGAACCACTAAGTGCCACATCCAATCGTTCCTTGAATACTTCCAAAGACGGTGATTCCACCACCTCCCTGGGCAGCCCATTCCAATGTTTAACCACTCTTTAAGTGAAAAAATTATCCCAGATGTCCCACCTGAACTTCCTCTGGTGCAGCTTGAATGCATTTCCTCCTGTCCTGTCACTTGTTGCCTGAGAGAAGAGCTTGACCCCCACATGATTACACCCTCTTTTCAGGAAGTTGCAGAGAGCAATAAAGTCCCCTCTGAGCCTCCTTTTCTCCAGGCTAATCAACTCCAGCTCCCTCAGCTGCTCCTCACAGGACTTGCTCTCTAGATCCTGGTGTTGTTGTCACCCAAGTGCAGGACCTGTAATTTGGCTTTGTTGGACCTCATACTCTTGGCCTCACTCCGGCCTGTGCAGATCCCTCTGCAACAGCCCACAACATACTTCTACATTCTGGTGTTCAGCTTTTCCAAATTGTTGGCTGTTTCATTAACATATCCTGTGATTTTTCTGGCATGCCTAGAAAAATCCCTCTCCCTTCTCAGGCCTCTGAGATGTCAGGTTTCAGTCCATCCCAGGCTTGATCTCTGGAAAATTGCAGCTTGAAGAAAATGAACTGGTTATTTTTCCCTCCTCGGAAGTGCTGTAGCTGTAGCTATCATTGCTTTTTTAAGCTTTCCTTTATGTACTTGCTGTCGCAGTTCCTTTGATTCTGAGCACAATCACACAGATTAACAGGCATCAGAGCAAACCTGGGCAGGCAAATGGCTGCTCTCATAATATTTATAAAAGATAATGCCAACAGTTTCTCAGTTTACCACAGTCCTGACTCTTCATTAGAAAGAATTGAAAATGCAGAGCTGTCAGCCTTAAAATCAGGGAGCGACTAGCATAGAAACATTAACTGATCTGGACTGTCACAAAGTACATTTTGGTGTCTAAGTTAGGTAGGGCTCAAGCAGAGTAGAAGTGCCTTAAGGCACAGACCAGTTCTGAGCTTTATGTTCAGAAGCGTTTTACAGCCATGATAATGTATCTCTGAAATTAAGCATCCTAAGCATGGCTGATTGTTTTTTAGTTAATTTATCACCATGGAGTATCTATGTAGTCACTTACAATGACAGGCTGTAGTATGGACAGTAAACCCTTCCCGTGGCAGACTGCTTTGTCTGGACCTGTGATATAAATGTTCCTGATAGGCCGTGTTTTCCTACCAGGCAAGGTTGGTGATTGTCCCCGTTCGTGCACATGTACGTGAGGGAAATAAGGAACCATGCTGATTAAAGCTGGAACTTCTCCAGTTCCTCCTTACCCACCCCAATCTCCTCCTGTGCCCCAGCTTGTCTCAGCAGAGAACAATCTAACATGTGTCCCCACCTCACAGCACATCAGCTCCTGTGTTAGACACGCCTCTGTTAGAGACACACAGATTTCTGTCATTGACCTTCTTAGGAAATGTGCATTTTGGACATCTTCAATGTAAATACATAGCTGCATTTCTGACTAGATAGGTGCTTGGTTTTGCCATCAGCAAAGTCTAAATTTCATGCAGTGGTTGTAGGTCTGATGCATTGGTCACAATACCTTGTTTTCTGGGTATTGTGTTCCTGTGGAACTGCAAGTCTGGGGTGTATATTTTAAATTGCCTTTAATGATGGTAAGTAGTCATTGGTAAGATCATGATGGAATTTGTATGGTCCAGTCTCTATGAGACCAGTGTGTGTTCACATCCTGAACTCCACATTTGTGTACTCCATTCAAACTGTTGATTATGGCCTGATGGATAACCTGTTAATGTGGAGCTTAGCTCCAGTATTTCTATGCCGCTGGTGTTAGTATGCTGACGAAAGGGAAGCAGTACATTCTGCTTTCTCCCTTCCCACTCAGCTCTAATGTGTGTTTTTTAGAAATAACCATTTCTACCATGGTCTGGATTTCATTGCAAGCTATTGCAGAAACAAATTCTGATACATTCTAACATTTCAAAAACATTACTGCACGTTTGCCGTGCTGGTTGAGTGTGGTAGCATCATTTCAGCATTAAGTTAATTGTGAGAAAAGTGTTCCTGGGCATGGCAGCTTGTTTTCTGTACCAAGATCTGGATTTCTAAACACTTGCTGATTTATAATAACCCCATTAGATCCAAATGCTTTTATGTTATCAAAAGATTTGTAAGTGCACCTTTTATTTAGAACGCTTGTTAAGGTGTAAATTATAGTTAGTGCCGAGGAAAAATAGAAAAATATTTCCCTGGAAAGATTATTGTGGTGATTTTCCACCTCAAAGCAATTCTTTGTCAGCTTGAGGGGTCTAAGGAACTAAAAGGTAGGATATGCTGTAGGGAGACCAAACACAGAAACAGAGTATGACATTAGGATAGGCAGAGACATTCACTGATCCAGTGGTGAAAAGGAGTTATTCCTCAAAAGTCAGGGCAAATGCCACATTTCCTGTATTTGGTTTCCTTAAAAAGAAGGGCTTAGTTCCTCTATGAAAATATTATTTATGAGCAGAACAACCTGCCCATCAAATTTTCTGTCTGGAAATTAAAAATGCATTGATGAAGAATGGCAAAGCTACAATGGAAGGAGTTACATTGTGTTAGTCTTCCAGAGACAAGCAAGGCTTTGAGCATCCTCTTAAGCCTTAATTTCATCTAGGCAGTGTCTCATTTCAGGGCCTGATAGGTAAAATGATTGGTGTCAGGAAGGGAGTTTTCTCTTGGCTCCTGGCACTCTTCCAGTGCAGTGATTCGTGTCTCAATACTGTGCAGCACCGTTTTAGTTGCTCTGCAATGGTTTTCTGCTTACAGCAGAATTCAAGATGCACATAACAGAGGTCTCAGCAGTGGAGCTTTGAGAAGAAGTATAAGTGGATTTGTATGTAGGGGAGTAACCATTCCTTATCAGTTTGGATGCAACATTTGCATAGGTGATATCCAAGAGCACAAAGCCCAAAGGCACAGAGAAGTTTGAAGCTTAGCAAACTACAAGGAGATGTTCAAAATGTGAGGGTGGCAGTATTGTTTGATATAGATACAGATATAGATATAGATGATATAGATATAGGTGGTATAGTTGTATATCAGCTTTTATTTTGGACCCTCTGCTTTCAAAGTACTACAGCTTTCTTTTTAAAAAGGGTATAGTTTCTAGAATGTAGTGTACAAGATTTGGTTCAGTGGAAATTGATACAAGGGGGTTTTGTTTCTTTGATTCAATGGCATCAAAACCACACATGTTAAAATAGAGAAGGGGGGATTGGTGGGACTTTGGTCATTTTTGGGCAGACAGATGTTTCCTGAGATGTTAAAATAAATCCATTTGGTTATAGGTAAGATAATACTTAAAGTGCAAGCCCCTCACTGTAATTCTGTAACTGAACATCCATGGAGCCATTCTTTCAGCTGTTACAGCTCATTCAGTCATGGAAGGTGACAGGAGTGCTTCTGAGAGCTGTAGGAGCTCTTTCTTCCAGCTTTGGTATCCCTGCTGTTTCACAACAGTGACTTATCCACATTTTTCTGTGCATGTTTGAGAGTACACAAGTGGCCTCACATACCAAGTAGCTTCTCAGTTACTGGCACTTGGTACAAAACCAAACTCAGTGACAAGATTTCTTTCCAGCAGACCTTATATCATGAACTTTCAGTATGTACTGAAAGGAAGATACCAAATCAAAGCAAGTTTTCCTTCAAAGAAGCCAAGATATCTTCCCACTGAGAGAAATTTTCTTGCCAAATGCTGGCTCTCCAACTGTGGCCATCTTGACTAGGGAGCTATTTAAAGCAAGGATGCAATGATTTTTTTTTCATTATGGCAAGACTTTCTTTCACTTCTCATAGATGGCTGAGATGTTGATGTTCAAACTTTCCTTAAAAAGTATGTTCAGACAGAAATCAAGATCAGGAAATTTCAGAAGGAAAGTGATAATTGGGATGAACTGAAAGTAGAATTAAAATGGACACTGTTAACATAAATATCTGTATTGTTTCTGCTATAATCATACTCATTTCTCTTTATCTGATATATTCTATCCTTATTTAAGTCAGAGCACACCCCACATGGTTGTTGCATCCACTTGAATGTACACTGTCTCTTATACTCTCTGACATGGTTTATAGCTGGTAAAGAAGGAACATTGTAGGGATGGTTCAGAAACTGGGCCCAGATATGCCAGTATCGTTTAGGATAAATGACATTGCATTGGATGAGAAACTGTCCCTTGTCTGATCCCTTGGACATGAAACATGGATGTGGCATTATGTACATTAGGAGGTATCTCGTGTGATTTTGGTTTTCCAAGTTTGCTGCAAGGTTACTTGCCATGGAATAAGTACTTGGTGCTTCATTGTTTGTTATTGTTGCCCTTATGATGAATAACCATTGTCTTTTTGACAGAAAAGAGTTAGCTTTTCCAAAAACTTGCATCACTTAATTTTCTAGGTTATGTAGGCAAATACGGCTCCTCACTGCATAAACACCAGCCATAGAACTGAACTTGTTTATTTAAAGGCATGAATGTGCCTGGGCCTGGTTTTAATTGGTGTACCTAATTTTCTCATTTCTGCCCTTGTTATACAAAAAAGGTTTACATTCATCCAAACTTCCTTCCAACCACACTGTTCTTGTTGCTGTTTTCTCCATTGCTGTATCTCCTGCTACTGGTCTTCGGGTGAATCAGGTGTATAATGCAGATATGATTATCATCTGCTCATGTCTTCTAGCCAGACTGTGCCAAATGTCACAGATTATTTTGCATAACATCTGTAAGAGACCACCTTTGTTGTCTGTCTGTGTATCTCACATGCTTGTTGGGTTCCCTGCTCTGTTGTGCCTTAGCTATTGCACCTCAGCATATGACCACTGGGGATGAATCCATCAAATGCAACTTGCTTAGTTGCATTTTTGCAGTCTCTCATGGTCTGGCTTCTCACTGATTCAACTAACCTTTCATACAGTATCCAAGTATTTACACACTCTTCCTTATCAGCCCAGAATGCCAGTTCATCTTTGAGGATATTGAGTATATTGCCATTGAGAAATGACTTTCAGAGCTTGCATTTCCTTGTGACTACACAGAAAATAGTTTATCTGCTTATGTGCCAAGATGATTGCTAATTGATGCTAACTAAATGCTTTTCCTATGCTAATTTCGTCTGTCTTTAAACAGCTGTTGTCTATTGTCTAAACTAAGATCTTTGAGGAAGTAAATGCCCTTTTCATTTGCTTTGGTTTTGTGCAGTACCTAATGCAATGGCTTTCTGATCCATGATTTAGGTTAGAGACACAGTTCCAAAAATAATAAAGTACAACTAGTTTCTTCTAGTGATTACCTCTAATGGCATTGTTTATGTCTTGTCTTTTTTATAGTTTTTACTTACAAGCAGTACCTTTTAAAGTCCTGTAAATTTCAAAGTCAGAACAAATCATTCTGAGATTATGAAGTAGCAGCATCCCTAGCTAAAACCTTCCATAAATATTGAGGACTACTGAACACAAAAATAAAGAACACCAGCAATTTAGACTGCATTTCTGTTATTATTGCAAGGCAGTTTACTGTCTTGGAAAAAAGGAAAATATTTTTTCTCCATGTGCTTATGTTTTATAGTACTTTGTTTATAAACTGTTAGACTGTTTCCCTGAAGGAAGTGGTGAGAATGAATTCAAAGCCTGTTGAAGCTAGTGAAGCATTAGTCAGATTTAACATTTGTTTATTTGTGCCTTTTATACAGAAGGAAGGTTGGGTGTATTTTTTTTTAAAAAAATACACAAATCTGATTGCAGAGCTACAAAATTGGTAAATCGTCTTGAGGGCAGGTCTGCCCCCTGAAACCAATTTTAAGTCATGTTCCTAATTGACTGAATGTAAAGATGACTCCTCTTTGTTATCTCATATGAATAACAAAGAGAAATCCCCAATTCATTTATTATTGGTTTGGACTTTAAATGATTGATACTCCAGATTTTGTTTGACTACATAGGCATAACCAGAATAGTTACCTAGAAAATGAGTTCTTAGTTTCTTATACACAGATTTTAGTTTTGACTCAGAAAATAGTGGCCTCTTTGCCAGAGGCAAATTGTAATCTGGCAGGCACACAAGGCCCTAAAGACTTCAGAGGAGCTGAGCAGAATGGCCCATATATCTCATTTTAAAGCTTCCTGCAATAGCTTTGAGTCCAATGAGGATCTGTGTGTTGGAGAGATCTGCCTCTTGACACAGCAACAGAGGAAGATTAGTCAAGCACTGTATTCTCTATGTGGAGGCCCAGTTTCTTTCTTTATCAGAATGACTTTAGCAATGGGCTGCTGGATATGATAAATGTGTTTTTTACCTACATCGAGATGATGATGCTTCTGATGGTCCTCACTGTGTCATCATAATTTTGTGCTGCAAATGATCAAATATAGGGTGGGGGGGATTTTCAAGATCTACTAAAAGGAAAGAGAAGTTGTGTATTGCCTGCAAAGCTTTTAAATTTCCTAAATCTGATGAGTGTGCTGTGTTTTTTGAAACCACTGATTACTTTTTGGGGAGACTTAATAAGATGATAAGAGCTTTAGAATGTCTGTCACTTCTCTTCTGATGTGTGTGTTTATGTAAGGCATGCACCTTAAATAAATGTGCATGTAAAGAGATGGCTTTAGACCCATTCACACTTTCACATGGATGTGCAGTTGAGATAAGTGTGTGCAAAATTCAGACGAAGTAAGATAAATGGGTCAGAACCTCTGTTGCTGAAAATTAGCAGAGCTTCTTTGACATCAAGGAGTGTAAATCCACAGATCATCCCTGCTGACTCAGCCCATCCTGCCTTATTTACATATACCACTCTTTTCATTTCTGCTAATGAACTGGATGGCTCTTTCCTTCTCTCCATGCAGAAGGGGGTTAGTCCCAAGTCTGGGAATTAGTCTGGGAGTCCCAGCTTCTGTCCAGCTGCAGCTGTTTAGCAAAACCCCTCTGGACTGAAATTGCCCTTCTCCACCACTGCAGGGGCTTGCCTGCTCAGAGAAGTGACTGTGCTGGAATAATAAACTGAAGGTCCAGAAAACTGTCATCTCAGGTGACTCTTATCTTTGTGCAATAACATCTCGTGCACAGTTTCCAGTGCCATTTGTCCTTTGGATGGCCTGGAAACCAAGAGCTTGCATGCTTTTTGAAGGTGTTTGTTTTGACTTCAATAAGGCCCAGATATCCCCAAAGAAATTCAGTCATCTTCCCATACAATAACAAAATAAAATCTGGTATCAAAACAAACCACAGGTGATGGTTTAGGGAAGAAGGTGTACTGAAGATAGGCCAGGTGAAGTGTTTGTTGCAAATCCATGGTGTGCTGCAGGATGTTTCTACTGCTCCTTCTTTTTACAAGGTTAGGAACTTCTTGAACTGATACAATGATTTATTGGAACTGAGCACAAGACAACTTGTCATCAGAAATCATCATAAAGCTTGGGGAGAAACACAAAGCATTCCTCCACATTTCCATACAGTGGTATTAAAACTCACTATGTATATATATTATATATTGATATATATACTGTATACATATATATTTATAAAGCTCTGTAGGTACTCTTTCAAGTAAAAGAAAAAACATAAGGTGGTTTGCATCTTAAGGAAAATTACCCTGATAGTTCTCTCTAAAGAAGTAGGCTCCACTTTATTGTTTTCCCTTGAATGTGAATGCTCACAGGTTGCATGTTAGGCTTGTTTTGGAGAAAGCTGGTTACTGAAGGAGCCTGGTTCTGAGAGCATAGGATTCATCCTTCAGGATTCAGAAGTCCTGAGGGGCAGACCTGTCAGGAGTAGTTGACATTTAAAGGAGAGGAGGCTGTCTTCTGTGAACGCTATGCAAGTCTCTCACAGGTTTTGAAAACAGGGAGTAAATGCAAACTCTATATAAAGACTTGAAGGCAAGGTGCTCCTGGTAACCTGCACAGCTGCTTGAGCTGCTGCACCACACTAGATTTGGATACAGAGGATGAAATTCACTGTTATCCCAGGAATACGGCTGATGTTGACCTCCATTCAGATTCATTTTGTTTACAGAGGAAGAGCAGAGATCTTCACTGTTAGTAAAAGCTGTTGTTGAATATGTTGGGATAAGAGAAAAAAATTACAAAGACAGATTCGAATTAATTTGGAGTCACAGAAGGGAGACTAGGAGGCATTTCAGTGATGTAGTAAATTAGTACAGAGATCTTTCACCTCCAGCCACTGGGTTCAAACTCATGCCAAGCTGCAGGCTGATAACAAACAAGTGATTTAAACTGTGTCCTTACTAGGGCATGGCCATCGTTTCTTGTGTATGCCTCTCCTCAGCTGGAAAGTGTTTCTGTTATATTAAATGTCAGAGTGTGGGATTATTGCTTTGTAAAATTTACAAAACTGATATATTTTCAACAATATTAATTAATGATATTTAAAAGAGTAGCTTTGTCCTGATTAAATTAAACTGTTTCAAAACACAGCTATTGAAATTAATGCAAGTGTTTTATATGAGCATTCTCACAGGAATATGGAAGCTCTTTTTTCTCTTATTTATATGTGAAGAGTTAATGTGTGTATGCATATATTCATAGTCTTTTTTTTAAATAATAAAAATACTAGGGAAGGGAATTGTCTGTTTTTAAAAACCTTGAACCCTTAATCTTTCCTTTTTACATAGTAGCTAGACTTGGATGTAGCTAATGTCATTTGGATGTTCAGTACAACATATGCTCAAAAGCACAGCCAGCTATATTGATAAGATAACCCTACTTCTCCACATACTATGGGTACAGATTTGAATTTAACACTGTTAAGCTGTGGAGGTGAAATGAGAGATCATGAGAGGCCTTTTTCAAAGATCCAACCATAAAGCATACATTCAAATGATACCAAGTGATAAATTCATAAAAGTGGAACAGCTCCATGTTTATGTTTCTCTCATGCTCCATAACTCAGACATTTTGCAGATATGTTTGGTTGTGCCATACGGTCTTCTTCTATCAGAAATTTACAAAGACCTGAATAATGTTATATAAAAATTGGGAGAAAAGCTCTGGTATTTTTCATTGTTGCGATTATGATCTGGTGCATGGTATAGGTGACAGAACACCTATATCCTAGACAAGATGAGATACAACTTTCAGTAGGTATCTCAAACTGTGAAATAAATATTATTTTATGTATTTATTTTATTTTGGAAATGTATTATAATCTCTCATTGCTGAGGCAATATTTTATTAATCATTCTCTCCTGGAAGAAAAATAATATCACACTAGTCAGCTGGGAATTCTTACAATTCTAGAAGCTGCATAAGACAGCCTTTGTCAAGAAAATTACCTTTTAGAGAATTAGAGAAGCATAGATGTTTGTTAATAAAAGCCCAAATGTATAGCCTAAATGTGCCATTCTTGCTCACTGGAGTAATTCTGTTTACTTCAGGAGAAGGAACTATTCCTGTATAAAGCACCTGGTGAAATTTTTAATTTCCTAAATAATTCATCTCTGGGGATGGATAATGCATATTTGAACATTTTAATTGTAGTGCATTATATTCTATTTTCAGACTGAGAGCTAGCATATACAGCAATTTTCAGCGGTATTGTATAATGAGTTATGTCTCTGATTAAAGATTATTTATGTGCTAGGTTTTTTTTATGATTATTATTTTTATTTACTTCATAGACATCCTTCACAAAATATCATGGGCTGGCATCTCTACAGTAGCTCGGAGCTGCTCTTTAAAATGTCCTTGACTTTAAATAAGTATATAGCCAGAATAGGCATATTCTTGGCTTCAGTGTAATTTGCCTTAGTCCACTCTCTGACAAGGCTGTTTAGGAGGGAGGATGCCAGTGGTTTCCAAGAGGAAAATTTATACTGGGGGAAATTCATGTTTGACAGTAACACAAAAGGACATGAGAGGCAGGTATGAAGGCACCTGCTACAAGGGACTCCAAATTATAATTGGACTTTGCTTCTGCAATACTAACAGTTGGAGAATGTATTAATAATCAAATAAAAACAGTGGAATCCTTCTGACATCATTCAGCTTAGGGGGAAGATATTAATGCACTGGATTATTTTAACAACAAGTTGTATGTTCTGCTTGGGCTGTATACTGGGAAGAGTGTGACTTTGCAGAGAGGAACATGAAAGGATAGGAGTAGCCTTCTTCTCCATTGCATTTTCTTGCGTTTTCACGTGTTGGGTTTAGGGAATGGGACAGCTAAGAATATTTATTTTTACTTCAATTAAAAAAATACCCTGCAGTTTGAATATTCTGTTTTAAATATGAAGAACCAGTCTAAATGTTGGTATCCCTTTCCAGTAAGGATGCAGAACAGAGTACCTTTACAGCTTTACCTATCTGGGCTTTCAAATTACTGTATGTAAAATATGCCATCAGCTCATGGGTGCTGCCTCCCCTGTCACGTCATGTTAGTGGCTGGGCTAACAGGTCGAAGGGCATTGTGAGGCTCCAAGGGCCCTCCTGACTGCCTTTGGATCAAGACAGGTAGGCCTGAAGGTTAGATGCAAAGCAATAATGGGCTTTTTATTGCCACGTGATAGCTGTCTGATTTCTTATTTTCAGGTAATTGGTTGGTTTGTATTAGAGGAGGTGAGAATGATTTAAGAACTTCTTGGAAACATGCCTCACTGCATTAGTAACTGAAACCAGCTCAGACTTAGCGGAGGATTTTTCATACTTTTCAGTAGAGTATTTTAGAGATCATTAAATGTGAAATTAATTAATCCTTATGATTCCTTTGGGAGATGGAGGATTTTTATTAGTCTGTTTTACAGACGGGGAAACTGAGATAGTTTCAGGCAACTCACTTCCATGTGGTGAACCACTGATGGAGCAAGGATGACAGAACACCTCCTAACTGGTTCCTAGGCTTCTTCCTCAGCTACAAACCGTGTTTTTGTGCTGGACTACTGCATCTATAAACTCTTTTATACCTGTGCCCGTTGTAAGTGCCTTAAGCCTCCTTAAGTTGTCCAGGTGTCACAAATTCTGCATCCAGTGAATGAGATGTACTGTTAAGATGTCTACCAAAATTTTAATTTAATAATCTTGTCGTACATGAAAATTCTGTGAGAGCGTGAAGTGCAGGACTGTTTTTGGTGTGCCTTTCATTTCCTTTGACTACACCACTGCTTCTCTCCAGTTCCCTAACATCATTTCTTTTATCTCTCTCTTGCTGGAAAATCTCTGACCCCGAGAGCCATTTAGAGGCAGAAGCCTTGCTGAAAACAGTCTCATTTACTGCATAGTCTTAATTTGCTCCCTGAAAAATATCTACTACTATGATACACTGAGGCTGCGGAAGAAGAAAACATATACAAGCCTGCAGCTGATGGCTGGATCCTAACATATAAAAAAGAAGGTGAAAGGGATACACTAACACTGAACGTCTTTAATTCTGATACTTCCTAATTTTATGCTAGATAAAACAAGGTGCTTTTAATTTGAGATTTAAACTGGCATTCCTTGGGTTTGTTTGTTTCCCTTGTATTCTCAGAGGCCCCAAAGGAACCACGCTGCTTGCCATTGTAGCAACAACTTCCCTTGTAGGTGATGATCGCCCGTCCAACCCCAGCCTCCGAGACTACGGCACATGCTGTTTCGGCTTGTTAGGGGATTAACAACTTCAGCTGAAGGCGTAATAAGCCTTTTATCCTTTAGGCACCAGCTATTACACGGGTATGCACGTCACGTTTGAACAGTGCCCTATCTAGCAGGATTGAAAAAGAAACAAAGGAGGAGTGCAGGACAGTGGAGGGGAGAGACCCCAGCAGCCTGGGACAGGGTGTGTTGAACCCCTGATGGTTTTGCTTTCTGGCTGATTTGGCTGCTCATGGGGTTGATGCACAATCTGCAAAGAAGAGGGTTCTGCTGGGTGGTGGCTTCTGGGGACCCTGTCTCTGTCTGCCTTTAACTGTGCTGTATTTCCTTTTTATTGCACCTGCAAGCAGTACTTGGGAGCAAGGCACTAAATTTTGCGTGCCGTCTGGATGTCAGCAAGCATTGCAAAGAGGGGGGTTGTATTCCAGTTAGGATGCTGTTTTGGCTTTGTAGATAATGCAAGTGGGACAGAGTAGCTCCAGGTTTGTTTTGCTCACTCCAGCATGCTGAACTAGGTTAAAAAACATTTCCATTTTCACCTCATTTCTCAGAGAAAAAAATCTTCCCCATTATTATTTTCTCTCCCTCTCTAAGAAAGTGTTTCATTTTGTTGAAAACAGACAGAAAAAAAAAATCCTTTGTTTCTAAATTCTTGTTTCTCTAGACCGCATCCTGATTGTAACTCTGGGAGTAGCAGTGTTTTGGGCCACACCTCTAATCCTGTAAGGTCGACACAGATATCTGCCTTAGACTTTTTTTTTTGGTTTTTGACTTCACAAGAAATGTGTAATGTTTCTGTATTGGTAGCATGTTGTTAAATTTATAAGGCAGATCACCAGCATTATGTTTATGGGCTGAATTAATGATATATTTCTGGTATGTCCATCCTTGGATCCAACACTGACTTCAGTAAAGAGTTTCACCCTCCTGACTTTCGGCCATCAGCATTTGGTGAAAATACAACTTTCAGCAGCCCAAATGCTGCCCCATGTCTGCCGATCTCCTGGATCCTGGATATTGAAATATGATAGTCTAAAGACTCATGTCAGAAAGCAGAGAGTGAGAGGGTGATGGGACAAGGTGAGGGGTGGCTGCAGCCATACGGATGTCAGCGAAGTGCAAAGCAATACCACATGCCAGAAAATACTGCAACTACCTCTTGCATTTTGTATAAGCAATTTTCCAGTCTGTTGTCTTCTGTCAAATGCAATGTTCTGAGACATTTAAATAAAATAAATACTGCTGTTGAGTTATATTTAGAACCATGTGAAATTTCTCTAGTGAAACTCCCAGCTAGGCAAAACATGCCGGCTTTGAGGTTTCTGTACCACTCGAAGCTTCATCTGGGTTTGTCAAAGAGGTTGCTCACAAAATCTGATGGTGAAGGTGCTTTCCAAAGGAGGCTGGCAGAGGCTCTGCCTGCCACTGTGGACACTGCTGGATGGCTTGGCCAAACCAGGGCTGGGTCCAGGTGAGTCTCAGCAGAGAGTTGAATTTCTAGCAGGTGGGAGGTCAAAAAAGCAAATGATGAGACAGGCTGCTAATGGAAATTGAAATGAAGGTTTGCATAAACCTCCCACCCCTGCTCGTTTTAATCACTGAGCTCTCACATTTGCCTATCTTCCCAGACATGCATCGCTTATCTAATGAGGATGGGTGTTGGTGTAATGAGTACCAGCACACGTGGGGGCTGGCCAAGGCAAGAGTAGGTGTGTGGAAATCTCTCCAATGGTGGGGTGAGAGCCCCCTGGGATGGGGGCCGTGGTGGGGCCCTGAGGTGGGGCGGTCTGCCCTGACTTGAACACCCATCTCCCTCCCTCTTCTCTAGCCTGCACAGGCTTGCTCCTAGCACACCACTTCTGCCCTGGGGAGTCACCGTCACCCTAAAGTACTTCCCAGGAGCACCATTTTGCCCCCTGGGATGCAGTGGGTGGAGCACACTGCTCAGCTCTAGCCCCATTTTGAGGCTTCTTGAGCATGGAGTGTTAGGTGTGTGCATCCCTCTGGCTTTAGGGAGGAAGGGAAGGAGGCTGGCAGTGCAACAGCTTGTAAGGGTAGGGCCACTGGTGCCACACAGACTCCAGTTGGTGCCATAGGGTCTCCAGTACATGTTTCACTGCACTTTTCCCCCAATACTAACATGCAGTCAAATGTATTTTGATAAAGCAGCGAGTGATGTTCTTTCTCCCTTTTCCTCGTGAGATGGGGAGGGGATGCTGAGCATACCTTTAAATCACTGTCCTTTTTCTTCATAAGGATGCCCCAAATAATTTCAAAATACACAAAGGCTTTATTGTAAAAAAGACATTCGTGAGGAAGCAGGC
Organism: Trochalopteron elliotii; assembly: GCA_024734555.1. Lineage (NCBI taxonomy): Eukaryota > Metazoa > Chordata > Aves > Passeriformes > Leiothrichidae > Trochalopteron > Trochalopteron elliotii. The sequence continues at coordinate 5,784,129 of JANPWX010000024.1, forward strand.
GTATTTGTTCATCACAGTTGTGGTATAGCTGTGGTGGTTATGGAATAAAATGAAGTTTTAAACAGCATTTAAAATAATTGCATAAATTGTTCAACAGCCTGTTTTATTATCATTTTTTTACCTTTTTCATTCATTTAAGAGTTAACCTTGTTTGATAACGTGCTAGGGAGTGGTACAGAAACCTTTATTCTTCCAAAGGGTTGAATTCTTTTGTGAGATATGATAGACAAAGCTGGCATCCCTTGTAGAGGATATGTAAAGCCTGTCTCCAGACATTGTGACATTGCTACAGACAGAGTTTGTCATCCATAAATTTACAGCTTATTTCAGTCTATTCATAAATTGACAAAATTTTTTTTTGAAAGAAAAAAATATATATAGGTGTATAAAATACCCAGTTACAGGTTGTGTTCTATTTAGCCCTTGATTGAAACGTATTGCTCCTCAGTATCTTTTAGCTATGAAAATTATAATATGGAACAGAGATTAGAATGAAATTATCATGGCTAGAAGGCATTTACTCAGTGGTGGCAGCCACATAAACCTGAGCCCTGAGAATGATGATAATGCATTAGGTTCTGCATGCCCGATATTATTGCTGTACATTATGTATGTTTCATTTATACTATTTCGCACACACCAGCAACGCTGACAGATAGGTAATTACTCTCTGCGCCAATGAACACTTATCAGCCCCGCCGCTGTTTATTGCTGGGATGAAGTGCGCTTGTCAGTCAAGGTCACTTGTTTGTGTGTCCTTTTTAATAGTTCTTTCACAGTTGTTGAACTTAGCGGGCGCTTCTTGTGGCAAACTTTCGGCAGGTTGCCTTACTACATCGCCTGCTTTATTAAAGTAATTTGTGTTTATGGCTTCAATTGATAAGCAGCCAAGTTGCAGGAAGCAGGACTGGGAAGAGGAAGGGGCATGTTTTGACAGTCAGCTGATCTGTGGGTATGTTGGGTCATGGATGACCTCAAAAGCAGTGTGTTTGCAGAGACCCTCAGACCCTGCTGTGCCACCAGCATAAGCTGGTGAAATTTGTTGTGATAAAGATAAACATGAATTTAATGGTAATGGATACCAACACAATCTGCAGACTGCTGTAGGGCTGCTGCTCGTGCTTTTTGGTAGAACATTTGCCAGTTCTGAACAGAGCTCTTACTGTTTGCACCCTCAGGACATGCATGTGAAAGACCAAGCCACTTCGTTTGTTTTCAGATCTGTGTTTTCTTTTCTGCTCTCTATTATTGCATAAAATATGCTTTCCAGGGTATGTGTGTGCCTCTAACATTTTCTTTTTTCTATTCTTAAAACTAATTGTGTTAAAGGTATCATGGTAAGCGCACAATTTCTTGGGTTGCAAAGAAAAAGTTCAGAACCAACCTTCCTTCCTTCCTTCCTTCCTTCCTTCCTTCCTTCCTTCCTTCCTTCCTTCCTTCCTTCCTTCCCTTTATTAGAAAATCCAGAATAACCTCTAGGATATAATAATTTATCCAGTCAAGATAACTGGAGCTATATCCTTAAGCCTGTAATCACCCTGAGTTTGTGTGTTGTGAGATTTATACGGCAGTTCCTTATTACCAAAGAAACAGTTAAAAAGGATTTATGTAGTGTGTGCAGTGTGTGTGTCTGGAATTTCTCTATGTTCCAACTTCTGCACTCTGGTGCCTCCTTGGTCCTTTTTGTAGAGGACACTATTTTGAAGTGGAGACTGAACATTCAATTAAATGCAAATTTTATTCAGGCATTAAAGCAGAATCACATTCATTCATTAAACTCAAATGATGCTTTTATTTAGGAAAATATATCAGCACATGGTAGCACCACATGCTGCTTATAAATAACTATGGTGATCTGGTTGTGCAAAAGTATATAATTTCATTATTAGAGGATTTAAACTCCTTACAAGGTGCATGGTATCCATGAATGTTTCACTTAATTTGATTACATCCATAGAAAAAGCATTTCACTTACATGGGTAGCAGTGGGTCTCCTGTCTTACAGCAGCGTTCTAATGCATTATGATCCCAATCTCACACTTGTAGGTTCTGACTTGGCTGGATATGTTTAATATTTTGGGTACGTAAATGCAGATTTGAGCAATTTGATTTGTTTCTGAATCTAGCCTACCAAGCTTCCACGTTTTTAAACCACTTCCTTTTCTTAGTTCTTAGTTACCAGAGTGTTACAAAGAAAGGGGTTTGATCTCATGTAGATAGCATAGCATTAATTACCCTGACACTAATTAAACTGCATCAAACAAATACCACCGTGTTCCTCAGGGGGACAACAGAAGGCAGTTTAAAATAATTACTGGAGCTTCATGCATGTGTGAAGTTTTCATTACTCTTAGGACACAAGCAAAAGAGATTTGATATCATTAAAATTCCCCCCTTTAGTGTTTGCAAAAAAATGACTAAAATTTCCTCGGAGCATATTGATGTCTAAATAGTAGTGATTTCAGTTCTTGAGAATAGTAACTTTTCTTTAAGAATTGTAAGCCTGTGAAGCAGGAACAGGTGTTCCAGTCCACATTCTGGTATGATTATGTATTAGCTTATGTTTGTCAGACCATTTCATTAACCACCCACTGCTATCACATATACATATACTTTGTTCTTTCTGAACCATGAAATGAAATGCATATATCTTCACTAATGCTTGCTATCAATGTAAATGAGAAAAGGAGGCTTATTACCAATCACTGCTGCTGTGAAGCACACACCTCTGTACAGTTACAGGTAATAAACATCTTTTTATAAGTAGGAAGCAAGATATATTGAGTTATGCATACAGTAAGCAGCAGACATGCCTTCCACTGTACTCCAGTGTTAATAGATCGCAATTCCCAGCCATGTGCACATTCAACAGGATGTCCTAGAGCACCTTTCTGAACCAGAAGGTGCTATTCCTCTTCATGCTCATTTATATCCTGCAGATGTTTTGAAGCAAGTGAAACTTGGATGGCCAGTGGTTTATGGGCATCTTCTCCAAGGAAAATTGGAGCATGTTTGAGTTGGTGAGCAAGTGCCAGTTTCTGATCAGCTGTTGCTCGTGTCAGAGCCAGCAGCAGCTTTATAGGCCCTTTGAAAAAGCGGATGGAAGAATGCTGTCCCTGCCCTGGATGGGCCTTGAACCAGGACAGCCTTTGAAAGGTCCCTTCCAACATGTCCCATTCCAGAGACTGGCAAGCAAAGGTGACACTGAGACAGTAAAAGTGGACAATGCAGAGTTCCAAACTTGCTGCAGGTTCTGTACGTTGCTAATGCTCATGTGATCATGCACAAAGCACCGCTTTCCATTTTCCAAGTTGATGAGTGTGTGTGCTTCGTATTTCCCAATGCTCTACAGGCCACTGAGACCACTGTACAGGGTCATTTAGCCTCTTGATTTTTAGAGGTCAATACAGCATTTTTAAACTTCATTGAATTTAGTGCTGAGGGCAGGGGCCTATGGTGAAAGGTGTGTGAGACAGAAATCATCTCTAGCTCTGCACTACTTGTAATATTCTGCATGTAGTTCTTTCTCAAAATTTGATTATGTATAATTTGAATGTATATAGTCATGTATCATAACCTGCTTATTTTCTGGAACCTTTGAGGAACTATTTAAAATCTTTCTCTGTAACGGAAGGTCTGATTATGAAGATGGTGCTCCTTTTTTTAACTTACAGTATTGTCTTGATATTACTAAATCTGCTGCCTGCAATATAACAGTGAATTAGGGTTGTGCAATTGACAGACTAAGTAGAGATGATCAAAACTGATTGGAGAGGAAATACAAAATTAATCCAGTTGTAAGATTCTGTGAACCCAACAAACACGCACAGCAGAATACTTTTATTTCTTTGGAGCCAGATGGTTTGTCCTATTTTAAGCTGATAGATTCTTCATGCATTTCTTTTGGATGTCATTGGTTTTAACTGCCAGACAGTATCTACTGTTAGAAGTTTCCTTATTCCTGGATTATTTAAAGAGTATTTTTGGCACATTCAAATGATCATACTGTACACCAAGTTAATTTTTCCTTACACTTAGCTCATACGTGAAAAAAGTGTTTATATAATGAAAAAAACCCTCTAAAATGAACAGTTCTTTTTTTCCTTCTTTTGACATGATGTTGACAGAAGTCGCTTTGATGTAGTTTAGAGTCATGAATTTTCTATCTGTTCTGTTTTTCCTGGGGCTCCATCTATTCAGACATCCTGATCTGTCATTTTGCAACACTTTGTGAAGTGCTTGACAGATAGCGGTTTTGACAAGTGCTGGACATCAGCAGCAATTCAGAATAAGCAGTGTATATTTCTCCAGGTAAAGTGACAAAACGTCTAAAAGCGTAAGAAGAACTGTACAGTCTTCAATCACATTTAATGTTACAAAGCAAGACTTTTTCTGCTTTCTCCATTTGTTCTAGTAATGTGCAGTGGCTCAGGCTTGAGTATCTGCTGGAATTTTGGATTGATGACTTTCTCTTTTCCTTTTGTATTTCCTAGTACATGACTTAATTTCTTCAGTTGGATTAAAAAATGGAAGTGCTTGCTGAGACAGATCCAGAAAATTGCAGCACCGCTAAAGTTACATGTAATAATAATTTCCAGGGTCTTCTAGTATTTGACAAAACCAACATGTATGTGATCAATTTTCTCTGCATTTGTTGTTGTTGCTTTGTTGGGTTTTGTGGAGGTTTTTTTGTAATGTTATTTTAATTCTACAGATATAGTATATATGAAGAACATAATTTAGGAAAATCGCCATTATGGATTAATTATTCTATTTCCTATTCCACATCCCAAACCCTTTCTTGATGGTGATTTATATTAAATCATCCATAGGTAATCATAGATTACATATTTACATGATGTAGTATATTGAAAATGTAAAACATTTCATATAATTATTCTGCATCTGTATTCACTCAAGAAACAGCTGTTGAAAGTTGAGGGGGATGCAAAATGGCACAGCCTGAAGATGTTCTTGTTCATTCAGTTAACTCCTTTTTGATGTGATACCTACTGGCAGGGTTGTGTGGTGAATTCAACTTCTTTGACAGCCATCAGCCCCACTGACCAGTAGTTTCAGTTTTTATAGTTAGGGGAAAGATGAGAAAAAATATTTCCATAATTTAGATTTTTTTTTTCAGCTGCTGGATCGAAAGCCCCTGCCAACAGCTATCTAAATCAACACCATGCCAACATGTTCTGTAGTCCGAAGGTCACTCAAACATCTGGCCCCACAGTCTTGTTCTTTAAGGTTTGTCACTGGGCAGCATCTGTTTATAGATTCTTTCTCAACCTCTCTTTGATCACTTTGACAGCAAAAAGAAGCTTCTATCACCCTTGATGTGTTAAGATAAAAATATCAGGAACATCAGACCATTGTAAAATTTGGTGCAATTTCATATAATACTGTATCTGCATTTTTAATTTCTTAAGTTTGATTTTTTTTCTTGGCTGAGTTAGAGGGAATTATGTATTACTTTATGCTGTTGAGATTAAAAAAAAATATTGTCAGAGCTGATATGTTCAGTGGGAATGTGAAAATGACTGCACTAAGCAGGTCTTGCCCAGCTGAGCTTGGTCAGCATTTAAAAAAAAAAGTTTGGAAAGTGAGCAGAGCCGGCATATTTAGCTCTGGTCTATTTTGAGTAACGTGTTATCTAACTCCTTTTACTGTGTCCTGTGTACTCCTACAAAGAGCTACCTATTTCATGAAGGTTTATATATGCTCTTTTTGTGTTTAGATATTTCTCCTATAAATAACCATTGAGGATATGGAAGTATCATAGCTTCCATGTTTCCTTTTACTGTCTTCCTGTGAATTTTTAGGTCTAGTATTCCAAACAATTTGGAATTTCTTGCTTTTTTCTAGACAAGGATAAATAAATTCTCTTTGCCCTGGTCTTTTGCTTTAAAAAAACATTTGGTAGTCTTTGACAATGTTAGAATGATCATATTTATGAACACCACAGAAGTCTGGTTTTTACCATAATGGAAAAGATCTTAGGTTACATGTTTTATGGAACTGTATGGTCCTGTCCTCAGCAAAGACACTTCGATGTGTAACCCAGGAACAGACGCAATTGTAATGTGAACGGATAAAATGATGGGTATGTGAAATTAATTTTTGTTTATGCACCTCCCGAGTTTGTGGCAGATGATGCAGACAGCCCCAGAGTCCTTTGTTTCTCCACAGAACTGCTTCAGCTTGGTATCAGTTATTCACACTCAGCAGAGGGAAGTCTCTTCATGAGAACCTTATTAAATGTGCATGTAAAGGACATAGTCCTGTACATTTGCCATGAATAGTCACCTCTGTTCTATGGTGGTAGGTTTATGGATGTATATCCATTTTTTAGATAGAAATGAGCTGCAAATTCATTTTGTCTTGGCTAATGACAGCCAATAGGTCACTAAAATTATTTATCATTATCAGCCAAGAATGTAACCATATGTAGAAATCAGCAGCAGACTGATCTTAGTTGGGCTCTATCTACTTCTATAAAATGAAATATATTGAGTGGCCCAAGCAAGGGGGCTACATTCCCACTGTTCTCTGAGGTGTTTCCTGGGCCTTGAGAACATGGAGCAGTCTTCTCTCAACTGCTGGTAGTGTAACAAGAAAGGGACACCTGAGCAGTGAGGGGTGGTACTGCTGGCAGATTGGAGCTTTAGTTGAAAACTCCGTTTTGCCGAAGAGTACAGGAAAGTCATAAAGAATCTTAGTGGAGAAGCTGAGTTTGCACCAAACACAAGGGAGAGAAGAAATCCAAAAAGCAGGTATGACCTCCTTCCCCACCAGAACATCCCACCTCAGGTGTGCTCAGAATGAAGAAGCACCCCCTAGTAAACCATGTCCAGTAGCTGTGAAGGACAAGATGGCATGGCCACTTGATGAGATTTCTTGCTGTATGAAAGAAGAGAAAGGTCAGTCTTGAGAGATATTTTTGGGAAGAAGTGACATTTTGTTATAATCTAATATGCAAAGAAGGCCAAGTCTAAGACTGTAGATCTGAAATATACAGAGGGTAGGCGCTTCCATAGTAACTGTGAAAGAGATGTAGGCTTTGAATTTAAATTCCAGCTAGCACATTTAATAGTGTACAAACTGTTTTGGATAGATACTTCAAGTAATTCTGACCAGGATCTTGCTTTGTATTAGAGCAGCCTTGTGGAATGGATCCATTGCACAATCCTACTGTTCTCCTATCTCATACTTCATGTCAAGATGCTTTCTTTGTAGTTTCTTTGTGTAATCTTTCAAGTTCATTTGAAAGTATGAGCTATACTTCTTTTCATGTGCCTTACTGCTTTTAACTGTATGTTGTTCAATCCCCATCATCCTCCCTCCTATAGCTCTCCTTTCCTTTGTAGCAATATTTTATCTATTGTCTTTGTCTCCTTGAAGAAAAAACGCTCATTGTTGAAGATCTGAATTAATGAAAACCATCCTTACATACAGGATTTGACTCAGGAAGTATCTTTGCTGAAGGAGATAACGTAAGAAAGCAAAGACTGTTCAGTGGAAATTCTGCCTTATAAACTTTTTTAGAACAGCTGCAGATGGTGACACCTGCAAGAATCAGAAGGTTCATCCAGTGCTGAGAGAGACATAGGCATTTTCTGAGAAAAACAATGCAGGTTTGCACAAGAGAAATCTTGCTGTACCTTTTGAGGTGAGTTGTGGAGAGTCATTTTGGAGGTGGTGCACGTTTGAGCAGTGGGAAAGCTGCATGTTAGCACTAATTGGACCAAAAGATGGTATTAGGTAGAAGAGTCTTTATATAACCTACAATTGCTTAGGTATAAGATGAACAACTAAGTAATTGCACAGAAGCTGTCCAGGAATACAAAAACCTGAAAGAAAGAAAAGAGTCCAGTAAATTCAATTCTTTGTGTAAGGCTCAAATAGGATTAAAACTTCAGTCAAAACTTGAACTGGTGAAGTAAAAAACTAGATAGGAATGAGTTTATGTAAATAACCACATTGTGAGCAGTGCAGAAACCACACACATGAAAGCAGTATAGTTTTCAGCACCACGGCTGCAGGGTGAGACCTCTGCTTCATTAGTTGCAAAAAAGCTTATATTAGCTTGTGCTTTTTTATCTACTGTTTTTCTTTCACAAGTAGATTTTAGACAATGTATTAATACAGAATGAGCAATCTTTTGGTCTGGGAGCACATATGAATGAAGACTGTATTCTCTTGTATCTGCTTCTGTCTTCCTTCCTCCACTCCCCAAATCAGAAACATGTTTTATTAATATTTTGCATTTGTCATTTTATGTTCAAAGAAAAGAATAGTCAAGGTGATACTCACAGCTCCTGTAGCTGGATTTCCTGTTGACTCTAGGGCCAGCAGCAGGTGTGTGCCAGGGAGTACATGGCAGAAGTATGCACAGACACATGCCTTTTGCCTCTTGCAGTTTCTGTGAATTGCAGACACGTGTTTTCTGGCCTATGAGCAGTATTTTTATAATTTTAAACTTTCCATTGATGGATTTTTTTGCATGGTTAACATTTCAAACTTAATTTCTACATTAGTTTCCACAGGCACCCTGCCAGGGTCTAGTTAAAGTCCAGCTCTTTAAAATCTACGAGGTCTGGACCAACTTGGTTAAGGTACTGCTGCCTTGTTCACTGGAGTTCAGCATTTTTCTTACTCTTGTTTTCTGTCTTCCAAGGTCTTTGGGTGACTTCTAAATCTATTCCTTTCTTTTTCAGCTTGATGTTCCTCTTTATTTTGTTCTTGATCCTGTTCTCCTTTCTCCCTCTCCTTTTACCTTCTTGCCTCCCTCCAGGAACTTATCTCAGGCAGATGAGCCCAGTTGGCTGGCTGGGAGTGTCTGCTGTGCTCTCACACAGTGGAGATGGGACCCACTGGCTGAGCACAGGATGTTGGAGGCACACTGTGGAGAGAGCCAGTGCAAGCATGTCTCTGGTGGACCAAGGGTGTTCTGGTGGTTAGAAAACAGGCATTTTCGTGGGATTATGAGCTCCATTTTTGAGTCAAGAAGTGCTTCTAATTAAGGATCATGGGCTTTTAATGTGTCAGTTACGTCTTGAAAATGAGATGCTGGCATTGTTCTGTGTTGTCTGGGAGCACAACTGGTTTAAAGCCCCTAGGAAGACATCCCTGATTCACTGGCTGCAAGGCAGATTTGTACTGATGGCTGGTGTTTGTTTTCCATGGTGAAACTTCCCACAGATAGTATTGAAGGCTGAAGAGCCTTTCCAAGGCAGACTGGAATATTTTATGTAAATAAGAAAGCAGACTGATTTTGGTGCAAAAAAGCATATTACAGAAGCTATAGGTATTTTGCCACATTTCTTGCACAAACTGTTTATGCCACCTGTAATTAAAAATGAGATAATCCCAGCAATTTGAGAAAGTCTTATATGATTAATATCCATTTCCTTGTTGCTTGCTGCAGTGAAAGATAATTAATTGTAAAGACAGTTTTAGAAGCAGTGCAATAATCTTCTCTAACCAAAAGCAAATGTTTAAAAAGTAAGAAAATTGATAATGCAATTAATTATGTGGATATTACAATAATCTAACCTCCTTGGTAGAAATTTGGTGCCTAGGGACAGTATTATCCACACATTAAATTGAAATGAACAATAACATCCTCTTTATCATTGCAGTCTAGGACACGGCAGATGTAACGTAACTGCAGCCCTTGAGAGTTGCCTAGGTTGGGATTTCTGAGCAGTTCTTGAAAATGCAGATCTGTTCACAGATCTTTCTCTTAATATCCTAAAAGGTTGTTTCAGATAGAAATTTTAAGACTTAACCTAAATGGATTCAAAGGCATTGCATATAAAATGCTTCCAAAGGCTTCCTAATTTCACAGGTGGATTTGTACCTACATGGTGGGTTAATGATGCTGTGTCCACCTGCTTTTGAGCTTTAACCTGTGTTCTGAATACATTAGCTCCACAGGTAAGCATTCACTGAACATGGAGTTTTGTTAATTGTAAATGTTGTATTTCAAACTTAGCCATATTATTTCCAAAACAAATCTTAATGAGGGAAACAATAAACATAAACACTTATTTTTAAAATGCTAATGTACAAGAAAATAAATAAAAGACATTGTTGATAGTATATATGAAAAATACTACAGAGTTGCTGCAAGCTGTTGTGCTGAATGTTTTCTTGAAGGACTGTAAACTCTTAACCAATTGGGTATATGGTTATGATTTGCATACAATATTTTCCTAATATTACAGATGGCAGTAGAAGCTCAAGATTAAATTACTTATCTGGTATTCAATTAGACATCAACAGGTTGCTTATAATGTAAAAGGAAAATGAGCATTTAAAGTCATGTGAGTTGCCACAGTAAAATGATAATGTACAAGTAGGTAAAATACCTCACTGATAGTAAGGAAAATGGCAGGAATTGAATTAGCTCAGTATAGGTGTGCATAATAATGATTTATTTGTAATATGAATGCATGCTTTGTTTATTCATTATAAAGGAGAGAGGTCAAATGAGCTTTATTAGTAAAGGGAAAGAAACAATATATCTGTTGCAAGTAGTGGAAAAAACTTAAAATCCTGAAATATTGAGGGATAAAAGGAAGTTTTTGTGTTCGATGTGTTGGTTGTTGTTTTATTTGTATTTATATATACATAGACATATATTTCTCTAATCTTTAGAAGTCTCTACAGCAAACCATAAAGTGCCTGATGTGTGATTCTCATTTCTATGGAGAATCAATGTGCTGTTCAGAGGAGCAGCACAATGTGCCAGGTGGTGCCCTGTTGTTGGGATGCAGCGCAGCAAGGGCTCAGAAGCTGAAGACAACGTAAAGGAGTGGAGATTTATGGAATAGTTGCTCTGTAAAAACTTTGCTGTACAAGTTTGAACTTGATACCTGATTTTTGCTGCCTTCCAACTGACTTCCCCTCGGGGCACACATAGTGTCTCCTGGGCTCTGCCTCTGCCTAAGAGAAATAGGAACTTCCAGGAGCTCCTGTGGGTTTCAGCAGGTATTGCTCAAGGGCTCTTCTTGGTATAAATGGGGCCCAGACTAAAAAAGGGGTCATTTTTACCCAAATTTACTTATTTGGAAATTAGTGGGTTAGGTAAATGACATCAAGCTTGTTCTTAGTTTGTATTTCTGGTCTGTATGTGGCCTGGCCTTGGGCTTGAGTCAAGATGACTGGAGCTAATAGAGCTGTAGCAAGACTTGGCAGTGACCAGAGTTCATGTTTCAGACAGTGTTGTCCATCAATTCCATCAGGAGGTCGTCACCTGCAGCAGGCAGTTCAGAGGGGGCTACATTTCATTTCATTTTCCTTATAAACATACTTAGGGCAAGAGCTCTTGAAGCTATACAAGCATCAAATTACATGAAAATAAAATAAAAACGAACAACTCCTCCTCCTCTAAACAAAACAAAACCCCACAAACACACAACCCCCCATCCAAATAACAAAGACCCATATTTGGACATGCAGATCCATGATCTGTATATAGCTACACACTTAATTCTGCAGTGTGGTTTGAATTAAGCATTTGCTTGTGATCTGCAGGGTTTGGAGCCCTGTATTGCATAGTGCTTAAATTTGTTGCTGGCATGGTAAGACCACAGTATTCTAATGTACGTGTCCTGAATTATATAATACTACTGAGCACCCTTTCTAATTTTCTTAATGCTGTGAGTCATTCAGCTTCTGGGCATTAGTTAAGTTGTTACATAGATGATTTCCCTCATAATTATAGAGAGTTTTGATGCCTTGTTTTTTCTCTTTTTCTTTGGCAAACAGGATTGTTTCAGTAGTGGTAATAGAGTTGCCTGTTGCTATTGTGAGTTTAGTCAGCTGTGAAGCTGCACTTATGTTTGTTATTACCCTGCAATTCGTTAAGAAATGCAGCCTATTAATTATTTCACTGAAATGTTGCCGCTGGACCTGTGGGACATTCCACTTTCTCCTGTTGCTTTACATTTCCATTCATTCTAATGGCAGTTCAGGCAGTTTCTTTATGTTTATATGTAATTTCCCTTGGCTGTCACTGCCTGCTCCTTCTAGATACTTCACTCAATATTTTCCACTGTTGGTTAAATTCATGTTTCTGCTCAGGAGCTGTCACTGTAACTCCCAATTCCTTATTTGCTCCTCGATGCTATAGTTGAACATTGAGGCGTACAGGCATGGAGGTCAGGGGTACAACACTTCTGATTCACTGCAGAGCAGCTTTCCAGAATAATACCTGTTTCTAAGCAGTAAAACATTTGACCTGTAGCCCTCCTTGGTTGCTGCATTTGCCTTAATAGCTCCATTTTTTTTTCCCTTTGGCTCTGTTTGGAATTGCAGTGGACTTGTTGGGAAGTTAATAGCTATCACGACAATTTTTATTTTCTAAATGAAACAATGCCCCCTGGTGCTCTAGGATTCGAGAGGTCTGATTTTACAGTCAAAATAAAAATAAAACCAAATAAAATCTTTTCAGACAGATACTTACTGTTCCTAAATCTGCCAGCTACCACTCAAATGCTGTCACTGTCACTCACAGGGGATGGGGAAGAACACTTGTCAGCACTGAGCAACAAAGAGAAGTCACAAGGAGAGTAACAGAGAATAAAAGCAAATTACAAAAGAGACAAGTCCATTAGGCAGGGTAAAAGCAAATTACAGAAGAGAAAAATAAAATGAAAGAGTTAAGAAATAGTCTAATGGAAGAACAGTTGGAGAAACGTAAAATTAAAACTGTCTGCTCAATGAAATGTTAAATCTAGTGATAGAGAAGAAGCAATAATATTAAAAAATGGAAGTACTTTTTTATAAAAAGATTTAATTTAATAAAGGTATGATAGAAGAAAAGGACAGAAAGGGTAAGTGTGAAAAATTTGCAATGAAGAGCATTAAATTAAAATGGCAAATATAAAAAGTAAGAGAATATGGAAGGAATATATAAGTGCATGAATGCTACAGGAATTAGTAGAATAAATGTAGTTTGATATTTTCTGTGCCTAACAAAACCGATTATCGATGCAGAAATTTAATCCAAAGTACCATCGGAGTTAAAATGTAAGCAAAGCTGATAAGCAATGAAATGAAACAGTTGATCTCTCTTCAGCTGAGCTTGTCACTAGCATTTGATTCCTTAAAAATTAAGATGCTAAATTACGAAATTATTCTTGATGGGCATGGCATGCATGGGAACCACAAGAATGTTGCTTGTCCTGGTTGCAGACAGCGAACTCCAGCACAGCGTGCCTTCCCACAGCCTTGCAGCTGACGGGAGCCTCAGCTTTGGAAGAACCAATCAATAGAGCAGAGACTGCCATAAATCACCGTCTCAGATGGAGTGCAGGGCTATGAATGCTACCAGAGCTATCTATGAAGCCAAAACAGACACAAAAAAAAAAGAAAAAAAAACCCTCAACAAATAAAGGCAGAAGAAAGGCAAAGGGAACCACCCCTTGCTGCAGCTGCAAGATGTGTAAACAACCGGCACGCTCAGGTTTTTTTTCAATAACAGGCAAGGATAAAATAGCACAGCTCAGAAGCAGGGATGACTGAAATGGCTTTAAGGTAGCTTTATGTTCCCACAGTCCTGGAGCAGCAATGAGTCAGTCAAGTCCCTCACTGTAAGTTAGAATAGCCTGAAGGCTGCTCTAAATCATTCTGGCTGCCAGTGACCCTGCAACAGCAGAGAGGGGTTGCTGGGGCATAGCAAAGTCTTGGCTGCACATCCTTTCCTTTGGCCATGTCCTCTGGCCCATCCAGAGGAGCTGTTGGGAGAGGGGTGAGGGGGAGTCGGGGGACAAGAAAGGGAAAAGCACGGAAGGGGCTGTGATTCCTGTTCTGCTGGAAGACCCATGCCTCTGCTGTGGCTGGCAAAGGTCCAGTGGCTGGCTGTGGTCAGAACTGATCCCCGCATAGGCAAGAAGAATTCTGTGGTTGGGCTATGGCCACATGCAGTGGTAGGGTTTGATTTTATTAATCTGATTTTCAGCAGCATTTTTGAGAGTTCTTCAGATTAAGTAGCATCCCTTTTTCCTGGGAATCTCCTCTGTTAATAACTGGTTTGTAAGTCGTACACGTGTGTGGGTGCTCATATTCTGTGAGGACCATGGTGCACCAACAGTTTTGTTAGTGTATCAGTGTTAATGAGTTATTGTCTCTACCAAGTACTATCTAGCCTAGCAATAGCAGTATTTAACTTAATACTGCTATGTGGATCTATACAATCTATAGCTCATGATTTTAATTTGGTTTTTATTTATCTGCTCTTATAAACTAAAAACATCTTCCAGTTTGTTAAAAAAAATGAGGCTGTGATTCAATTTGCTTACTTCCTTTTTTTTTTTTTAAGAGGAAAATTCTAAATAATATTAAGAACAAATAACAGCAATCAATAATTCTAACTCCAGATATTTGCATTTTGTACTGGGATGATTCGATGCTGTTGTCAGTCACCTCTGAATGATTTTATATATGATGGAAGCTGCAGTTAAGAGTGTAATTTGTTTCCAAACTCTTCTGTAAATATCTTAATCTTGCTACTTCAGTGTGAGCAAAATGTTTGTGGTTTAAAAGAAGACCATGACATTCTTAAAAGAAGACAAGCCAAAAAGCTGAAACCTTCCCTTTCTCTCACTAAACAGTAAACAGTGCAGCCTTACTAATGGGTAGTCAAAATAGAAATTTATCAAACTGATTAGTCACACCAGGTTATTGAGTGGACTGTTAGAGGAGATCTTGCAGCAGAGGAAAAAATATTATGCCTTTTAATAACTCCTTAAAAGCGTTTCCAAATTTTCGTTGTCAGTCAACTGGGTATTTCATGATGTGCAACAGAAGTAGAGTGATGTTTTGAAGTACTGAGTAAGACAATTGGTCATATAAGTAGTGGACATCTCCACAAGCTATCCAGAGACATATTACTAACCTGCACATATACAGTCCAAAGGTTATAGTTTATACTTGCAGATCTATTTTAGCACAAGTGTGAGGAGCTACCTTCCCCCGTGGACTAAACCTCCATGAAGGTCGAAGTAGAAGGTCATGGACATTCTATTTGCTGCCTGTGGTTTATCTGAGACGAAAGTATATGATCCCTTGATGAGCAAATGGTAGAAGAATGGTAGTTTGCAACCACAGGTGTGGTGTGCATGTGCATGTGAGGGAGCACAGAAGCTATAACTAAATTTGATGCTGTTGATACGATAGCTTATAATGTCTTGGTTTTTTTGATAACTTAGAACAGAAATTTTTGAAGAAAAAGAGGAAAGATGTATGTGTTGGTTGGATGTATGTCAACACTGGTTGACACAGTCAGCAGCTGAAGACTAAATCTTCAGGGTGTAAATTCTTTTAGCTCAGTTCATGCTGGGAGAGCTGTGTCAGACAGTACTTTAAGCTCTGTCCTGAGGACACCCAGTACCATCAGCAGGAACTGCAAACATGGAATCAGTTGAGTTCCTTGGAAAGGATTCAGTGCTTTCCTGCCAGGAGCTCAGCACCAGTAGTGGTCTTGAAGATCTAGTGCTGCCAGAAGAGACACATAA
This sequence comes from Trochalopteron elliotii, assembly GCA_024734555.1. Taxonomy (NCBI): domain Eukaryota; kingdom Metazoa; phylum Chordata; class Aves; order Passeriformes; family Leiothrichidae; genus Trochalopteron; species Trochalopteron elliotii. The sequence continues at coordinate 5,799,656 of JANPWX010000024.1, forward strand.
CCTCTGTCTGCTGTCTTTCATCAAAACTGAGGGGAAAACTGTTTTGTGTTATCTTTGAGTCTGAAAACTGCTAACATCCCAAAATATTGAAGATCACTTGACTGTGTGGGATTTCCCTGTTGCTGTCTTTTCCCTGGCCTTTTTAGGTAGGACAGATTGCAGCAACTCATGCTGATTGTGTAGGAGATTGTTCCAGAGTCTTACCTGGGACAATCCAAACACAAAGAAACACAAAGACCTACCTACAATGGTAAGCATTTCATCCCATCCATGTTATTGTCTTAAAAGAGCCTACTGAGTAGATATCTCTGATTTAGCAGCAGGATGGAGCTGAAATAATGTCTTGACATGCAAGCATTTTGGATTATTTAATAACTTAATTTTTTCTTGAGGATTGATAGCTGAGCCTGTCATTTATTTGTTTGATATTTTATGATCTGATGATTTCTTCTCACATATTTTAGTCAGGCATATTATGTATCACTGTTGCTCTATGTTTTCTATTACTGGGAATTAATTTTTCACACAGTATCTTCATTTAATTATATAATACAATCACATGTGCATCTGCATGAATAGGAAGAATCTGTTCTAATTTAGCCATTATATATTATGCTATCTTGGGTTTTCCAGTAAAAATTCCCAAGTTTTTTGTTTTAGCATAACAATAGTCATATTCATTCCTTCCTACATTGTAACAAAAGCACTCAGATGCCAGTTCATAGATTGACATAATCAGCTTTGTCTCTTAATTAGAAAAGAGAATAAAGCTGTTTAGGGGTGTCAGTAAAATGACAGATGCATCATTAACAGAAGGCTGCATTGGATCAGAATGGTGCAAATAGTTGGAATTGAAATGTTAAAAATTTTTACTGGTAACCTTTTGTTTCTAATTTTCATTTTTCTTGTGATTTTTTTCATAATTGAAAAATAGCAAAGGTACCTAATACAGCAGATACATGGAACAGTTATTAGTGATGGAGAACTCAAGTTTATAACCAGAGTAGAGCTACAGCTAGGAAAACTTTCTACTTCAGATTTCTGCCTACTCTCAATACAAAATTCAGCATGGTTAATGCACCCTTTGGCCATGCCTTTGATGCACTCCTCATCACCCCTATGATGTCATCAGTTGTTCATGAGCAATGGGATAGTATGTAGATTATGAAATTCAGGACTCACCCTGTGCTTGATTTCTTGGTGCAGCACAGGGTATGAAATCTTTCCACAATCAGTCTGAATATTCAGCTTAGTATTGACTTCAGTGAGTCCTTATTTCTCCAGCAGTTTATGATGCTGTTGATACGCACTTATCTTTTGGAATAAAGTTTTTACATTGTACTTGTAAGACAAAATAGCTTCCAGTCAGAACAAACAAAAATTGCAGAATCTGACAAAATTGCAAATATTTAAACATGGGGACAATGGGAATGCATGTTTTGGGATTCAGGCATACAGATGGAAATAAGATTGCATCCTGCATCTGTGATCTGTCAGAGGTGGCTGATTCCAGCAGGATCTGATGCTCAGGGCATCCAGAAGACCTAGCATCTCATATCAGCTTTACTGATAACCTGAGCTGGGGGATTTTCAGATTTCTTACAGATCCAACTGTCTTCTGGCAAGCAATATAGAGGTCCTTCCTAGGAAGAAATCCCCACTGTTTTATATTTGGCACCAGTCACATGACACAATCCGGGGTGCTGGTGGTCTGGCTCCTAGGTCACACAGCAAGACACATAGCAAGAGTCCATCCTTGAATGTACTCAAAACACCCACACCTACAGCCTTCTGTGCTAGATGAATGCTGTGCAGCCAGTCTTGAAACCTTTTCAGCAAGGGGAATGATGATGGGGTGAGTCAGTCTGTAGTCCTGAACTTGCATCCATGGATTCATATGGATGAGGTGTTTTAAATCTTAGTCTCCTTCTTTGTCTGTTTCCACATTCTTTGCAATAGAACCTGTAAAACACATTATCTCTTCAACAGAAATGTTTTAAACTTTTAATATTTCATGAAGTTTTGACACTTCTGTGAATTTTGTGTCCCATGTATAGACAGCTGCCTCTTCTGGTCTTTGGGAATCAGCATTTAATTATGTGGGGCTCCAAAACAGTCGTAATGGTACCCAGTTGAAGTAGGTTGAAAAATGTTGAACACTCCATTAATAAAATTTCTAATTTTCAAATTAGAATGAGATGAGAATGAGCAGGTTGAGGAGCATTGGAGAGTATGATAGACAGACAGACAGATGGATGGACAGACTACTGGAATCTCATCCTGTCTTCCCTGAGACAGGCCCAACAAACAGTGATATGGACGATTCCCTGTCCTCTCTGTACACAGTGACTTACAGGACAGGGAGCAGTGGGGGTTAATTCCTGCCCAGAGCAGGAGGAGCATCCCCTGTGTGACTGCCCTGCCTCCCCAGGTGCCCAGCATAACAGGGATGAGGTTGTGTGAGTGCAACTGCACAACAGTGAGGGCAAGGGTTCATCTAGCATGGAGATGTCAACAGGGTTAAGCCAGACCACACCCTCTGTCAAAACCACTTCCAGAAAGCAAGAGGAAAGGTCATTGTCATAGGAAACTCTCTTCTGGTGGGAACAGAAAGCCCAACATGCAGACTGGACACACCTATTTGGGAAGTCTTCTGCCTCCTGGGATCCAGCTTAAAGATGTGAAGAGAAACCTTCCCACCCTGTTATCGCCTTCAGATTGTCATCCATTATTGATTTTTCAGGTGGCAGTCCCAGAAAGAAGTCTGAGGGCAATCAACATACCTCAGGGCTTGGGACGACTGGCTGAAGGATCAGTTGCACAAGTAGTGTTCTCCTCTATTTGCAGGGAAAAAATAGGAAGAGTCAGCAGATCAATACCTGGTTCCAACCCTGATGGTCACCTTTTTTTCATCATGGGCTGTCTGAGTTTTGGGCTCAGGAAAGACATGGAGGCACTGGAGCATGTCCAGAGAAGGGCAAGGAAGCTGGTGAAGGTTCTGGGGCACAAGTTCTATGAGGAGTGGCTGAAGGAATTGAGGTGGTTTAACCTGGAGAAAAGGAAGTTCAGGAGTGACCTAATCCCTCTACAACTCCCTCAAACTGGGTCAGTCTATTCTCCTGAGTAACAATAGGTAGGACAAGAGGAAATGGCCTCCAGTTGCACACGGGGAGGTATAGATTGGATGTCAGGAAAATTTCTTCATCAAAAAGGTGGTCAAGCATTGGAGCACGCTGCCCAGGAAAATGGTTGGGTCACAGTCCCTGGAAACACTTGTGCAGAAGTGACATTTGAGGACATGGTTTAATGGTGGACTTGCCAGTGCTAAGGCAATGGTTGGACTTGATTATCTTAAAGGTCTTTTTCAACCTAAATGACTCCATTATTCTGTGAAATTACTCAGTAGGACAGTATCTGGTTTTCAAAAAAGAAAATAAAAGGATAATATATTTTCATAGATTGCCATCTTGAATTCTTCAGAAAGATGGTCCTTTATAACCAAAATAATATTTTGTGCAGGAAACAAATGAGGAAAAAAATGAAACAAGGATTTATTTGAAATTCTAATGTCTCTGATTACAGTCCCCAAGTTGATGTTTGCTCACTTTGATTTAAAAAATTGAGAATTTTATTTATGTTTTCTACTCCATTTTTCATAGCAGAGGGATTTAAAACATGTTCAGACCTTCAGTGTTGCAGTTACTGTTCCATCTTACGATCTGCAGTTAGTAATATCTTACTTTCTGTGACTGCAGGAAGAAAATGTATTCATGATTTACCTAAAACTGGGATTAGTTAGTTTGCCAAAAACTGACAAGGATTGCATTTGAGAGAGCTCACACAAATACAAGGCCAGAAGCTTCATTTAGGTTTAACCCTTATGCCCTTGAAAACAATAGAGTTTACATAAATATTTAAGAAGGGCAGCCACAGACCAATTAAAGGAGTATATTTGCCAAGCATCAAGTCATTGTTTTCAGGCAATGCACTGATGCTCCTAAATTAATACATATTAAATCTGTTATGGGCTTAGCAGCATTTAGGCTCAGGAGAGGGAAAAGCAGATGAGAGCACCCCAGGGGGAGGTCGGGCAGAGAGTGCCTGTGAGACACACGACCCACGCTCACAGAGCCTGTGTGGCTGAGGGTGGCTGCAGGCTGCTCTACAAACCCACTGCAGGAGGACAGGGTACCACCATCCCTGTTGTTAAGTCTTTTCAGCATCCTAGGAAAAAGCTGTGGGCAAGCTGAGAAGGCTGTGACTGGCTTCGTTTTGATATTTGCTAAATAAAATTGAGGAGCAGCTGTTTTGTGGGAAATATATTTAAGGGCTTTTTTTTAATTTAAAAATAAAAATGTTTTAAGATACTTCAGAATTCCCTCATAACGAGAGATCTAGTTTTAGTCTAGTCCTACCAAAGATTGCTTAGTAAAAGACTGCACTTTTCATATCCACTCACTTCAGACCCAAGAGTTTTCCATCAGATTGCTATTTCATAGTGCATAGTATGAATTATAGAATTCATGAACGCTGCTCATACATACGCTTATGCGAAAAGTATCAGTACACAGACCTAGGAAAATACATTTGCAAGTAATTGGATTTGTGGCTTCCTAATTGTGGGAGCTTGTTAAGGCAGGGATAGGACTTACCCAATGTGAACTGTGAGAAAATCTGATTTGAAAAAGACCCATATGCTCTTGAATGCAGGGGCAGAGCCAGAGCAGAGCTCAGGGTGAGAGAAGGAGGGAAAGGTACAAGTGAAATGAAAAAGAAGTTTTAGAAGAAGTGTAAAGAATGCAGAAGCGCATCTAGGAAGGGGATAAAGAGGAGAGACTTGTTGCAGCCAGTGAAAAGCCAAAGACAAAGAGTGCAGATTGCAGCATGCTTTCCACTGAAATAGATCACCTGCAGTTTCTGCTGAGAAGTAAAATCAGTTCAGAAGGAGAAACTGAGATGTTAATCTAGGCTGGTGGCAGAAGGAGATGAAGCAGGAGAGAATGAATGTTTGTGGGGAATCCCATTACAAGACTGTTTCTCTGGACATGTGCAATTGACTTGTAGCACTGGAAGGAAAAGAGGAAAAAAAGTATCTGGAAAGAAAATGTGAATAATTGAATAATCTTTGAAAGAAAAGAAGACCTACTAATACTGTGTTCGTCTTACAAACTTTAAAGCTTTTGAAACATTCACCTAAGTACCATATTCAAATGTCGTTGTCTTGTGATATATGCATTACTGACAGGATTAGTTACCTAGTCTCATATCAACTTCGAGTTTATTTGCAAATAAGTGAGCTGAATAAGGTACCTGGGGTATTTTTGTGTTTATCCAACTGTTGAGACTATATTTTGGAATTTTTCAATACATTTTTAAGCAAAATATGTCCTGACTGTTAATTCTGTAATACAGTTGGTGAAATGTCTGACATCTGAAGCTCATGGGGGAGAGGAGGGGAATTGCTTGCAGTTCACCATGTGCTTCTGTGCTTCCACTTGGGGAATGCATGGCCATAACTGTGGGAGTCATGAAATTGTTAATTAAAAATCTTCTTAGCTGTATTGCATCTTTTTTGTAAAAAGATAAAATGCAAAGTCTTTTCTTCTTGTAAAGCTATACACATGGAGATTTTTTAGACAGAATAAGTGGCCCCGTTTTCTAGTTAATTACCTAAATAAATCAGGAGTGGGTTGCTGGTATTTGAAAATTCTGTGCATGGTAGACAGCGTGAGGGAAGGAGCAGTTTTCTGCAGTGGTCTATTGCTGGTCTGTAATGGTATATAATGCACTAAGGTCAACAGGGTGGTACTGATAATCACAATGCCACCATGGCTATAACATCAAAAGCTTACTGTTAACACCCAAAATATTACAATAAAACTGTTTGTGTTACAATGTAGAAAGTGTTTGTTAGTGCTACAAAAAAAAATGAAATTGCGGCACCACTCAGTTTTTCCTATGATGTGATCTTTGTTTGCATAAAGACATGTGTGCGTATGGAAATAAGTATGCTTATATACACATGATCTGTATTGATACACATAATCTGATTGATATATACACCTAATTGATAAATACATGTGTACACACACATGGGCATCCTGAGTGAATTGTATTTGCTTCTCGAAAATGGCTAATCCTCCCTGAAAGGGGAGCTGGAGAGAGGGAGTGATTTTACTGGTACTCTTTGATCTCACAACTGAGGATCAGTTTTGCAGTGAACATGCAGACATGCACTGTAGAAAGGCTGCTCCTGGCTCTCCTTAAGGCAGGAGACAACAGATGGGTGTGGGAAGACAGGAGGGCACAGTGGGGAAACTGGACAAGACTCACCAACAGCCTCACTCCTTCTCTATGCCAGTGCAGTGTGTGTGTGGGTCACAATGGTGACAGTGGTGGTCAGGATTCAAAAAGAGGTTTGTACTGAGGATGTACTGGAAGGGAAAGCAGGTGGACAATACCTGGACTAAGAACATATTGCATGAGATGAGAGCAGAGGCTTCCCAGATCTGAACAGGAGCTTGGTTTGAGAAGATTCTGTGATTCTGTGAAGAAAGTTAACAGTGGGTGGGAAAGGGGCTGAATGGTCGTGGCAGGTCCGTGGAGGCATCCCAAGAGGGATGGGCAGCCAGGGTGGAAGTATGCAGAGGAATCAGGGGCAGGAGAAAAACGTTTTCATATGAGTGGGTCAGGAAAACTGACATCAAAAAACAAATATGAGAAAAGACAAGACAGAATTAGGGGAAATCTAGGGGGGCCATCATCTTGGCTACCTATATGAGCAAATCTAATCTATCCGTATAATTAATAAAGACCAATCCTTCCAAAAAGTTTCTTTTCTCCTTGATGGTTATAGAGATGTCTGGTTAACTAAGATTCCAAACTTCAGGATGCCTCAGTTGCATTAAATGAAGGGTCTATTTTCATCACCCTTTTTATTCTAATGATCATCCTGCATCATTTAGCATGCAGTTTTATAGAAAAAAAAAAACTTGATTTTTACAGTAATTTTTACTTCCGAAATTATATACTACATTCCCAAAACACTGTTGCTGCATACAGAAGCAGCAATATTTTTCCATCTAGCATTCTCCTCTCTTTCCTTGTTACCAGGGTTTTTAAAATGTGATAATGTCCCACCACTGTTTCTGAGATTTCCTGAATTTATTTGTTTGCTCTTTATTACGTAAGGAATGATTTCTGCCTGTTTGAATATATTTCTATGGGGAGTGCTGACATTCTTATCCACACTTCACTTGTCACTTCCAGGCCAGACGGTTAATATGATTTCCTACTATGAGCTACTTACTGTGTATAGTTTAAACATGTGTTGCAGCAAAGCAGTATCTTGAAGTGCAGCAATGAATTAAGAAAGAGAGAGATATCAGACAAAAGTCATTGGGTTCTCTCTGGTAAACTCAGTAAATGTGCAGCTAATTGGAATAAAAGGAAATACAGGTGGACTTCATATTCTGCTCCCTTCCTTCTCACATGAATATGAGGAAAAACAGTGTTTATATGGATTATACTTAAAGAAGAGTGTCTGCAAGCCTGCAAAGGAGGGATTAGCATTCCAAATGGCAAACTGAAAAACACAGAGGACTAATCAACAGCATCTGGATGGGAGCACAGTCTTTTCTCTGGGAAAAGGCTGAGGGCTGTAATGGTTCCCAAGTTGGATTTTTATGAACACGGTGGTGATTTTGCACAGAAAACTGAGATTGTGCTAGGAGGCAAAGGGTGTCATCCTTGAGATGTGATAGGTAATTGCTCTGCTGTGCTCAGTGTAGGACACTGCCACAGAGATAGGTGTGGGCTGATGTTGGAAAATCAAGAAAGAAGTGACACAAGTATGTGGAGGTCTAGAAAATAGTTTTGAGGAAATACTGGAAGAAATTGAGGGTGTTTAACCTAAGGAAGACTAAATGGTACCTTTAAAAACATTAAGTGTTCCTGCAGAAGTGAAGGGAATCATTTATTCTCTTATCCTTTGCAGACAGAGTGAGAAGTAGTGGGCTTGAGGTAAAACATGAAGATAAGGTCAGATGTGAGGAGAAACAGATTGCTTGGGGAGACTCTGTTACTGAGTATCTTCAGGAAGGGCATAGAAAATTATAAGGAAGATACAAGTGCACAGCACCCTACCTGGGGTACCAGGTATGAACTAAGTAGCCTCTCATCATCTCTGCCTAGCCTGTTTTTCTTTGATTAAAGCTGAATTAAGAAATGAAAAGTCCTGGGCTGGACAAATAACTTCAAATGTAAAATGTAATAGAATAACCTTGGGCTTGGTCAGGGAAAATATTGAGTATATGTGGCTACTCTCGCAGCCTTCATCCAGAGCAGAAGCAAAGTGGGATTACAAAATGAAGGTTATGAGCACTAAATTTATATTGATTTTTCATATTGATGAATTATTGTCGCATTGGCCAGCTCTTGTCTTCACCATGATTCCTATCCAGGCTGTTACGAAACTTTTCATTACATTTGGTAACACAAAATGTCTTAGAATTTTCAGCCTCCGATAAAGCTGGAGCCACAAGCTCTTTTTTAGTACATTTCCATTTTAAAGCTGTTTGGATTATTTTCCCACAATGGCATTTACTTGCCTTTTTGGCTTCTTAGGCAATATCCCAACTAGTAATTACAAATAGAGGTAGAATGTATAGATGTGTCCTTCAACACAGTGTGCAGTGTGGAGAATTGCTATGTACAATGTCAACGTACAATTCTTGACATAATTTAGCCTAAATTGCAAAGAAATAAGATTTCTTAGAGAGTGATATTTTGGAGTTACTGAATGACTTATTGAATCTTGGTATTTTTTGGATATTTGGGGATCACCTAAATGAAATTGTTAGAAGAGAGAGAGAAGAAGATGCTCCTGTGGTGAGCAGATTACAGCTGGAGATCTTAGCAACAAAACCTTGTATGATTTTAAAGGAGAAAAAATGTATTTTTATTAAAATCCCATGAATTTTTGACATGAAAAATTTTCAACAAAAAGATTGCATTTTACTGGGAAAAAAAATCACTGAAAAAATTCACTGGTTGGTTGATTTGCTTTTGTCAGCATTTCTCCCGGTTTGTCTCACATTACCACCAGAGTCTGTTTTGGTGTACTGCTCTTTTTGGGAGCACAGATAAACTCTTCTCTCCTTGGCATGCTCAAAAGTATATTTGCTACTTTTTTTCTGAGTCTTTGTCTTTTCCTTTTGTGAGTTATTTTTATCCTAATGAGAAAGAGATGGCTATCAGTACTGCAGTATGAAACCACTTTACCTAGGCATGAGTACAGATAGTGGCGCTGTGAGGTTTTTTCTATCCAGGACTCACTTTTTCATCGAGTCAATCCATGTCTCTCTCAAGATGATGCATCCATTTACTTCCCACAAACCTGAAAACAGTGATCAGATAGGAGAAATGTCTTTACCTACACAAGAAGTATGTAAGCTGAGAATTCAAGGGTAAAAGACTGTATATTGCTAAAACTCTCATCTGGCTTGTTCGCTGGGAATGCTTTTTTGCACTGCATGTATTCAACCTGGAAGATGTAGAGTTCCAGGAGATCACTGATTCAGATAATTTGGGTGAGGATTTAAGACACGCATAATTTTATGTCAAAAATTGCATTGTGGCCAAATATTTGAAAGAAAATTTTATTTTCTGTCCTCATAGATGTAGAACACCTATAAGTAGGTCTAGGGGAAAACTGTAACTGCTAAATTGAAAAAAAAAATAGATAGGTTCACTGGCTTCCTCCTGTCCTAAGTTTCCTGTGTTCTCTCTCTCATAATACAAGAAGACATTCCAGACACCACATTTCTGGGGATTACCTTTCTAGGGGTTGAAGCCTTTGGCCTCATTCTTTTCCTCACAGTTAGAGTGTTCATAAGCCCCTGGAAAGACACTGTCTGTCATGTCTTGTTGCTTAAATATTGTGATCAAGCCTGTGAATAATCTCTAACTGCTTTGACATGTTCATAATAGCTTTTGTTCTACTCTGTACCAATGTATTTCCATTCCTTAAAGTCCCCTGACATGGTGTGTTCCAGCTTGGACATGGTATTATGATGGTTTGTCCGAAGATACTATGGAAAAATCAGAGCACTATCTTTAGCTTTTGTGGATGGTGACAATGGTTTGGAAAATGAAAATGACTGCTCTGACAAAGTCAGAAGATGTTGTTAGACCTTTTCCTCCTCAGCTTGTGGTGTTTTTTCTGCCTTTGGTGAAGGTTGTTGTGAAAAGCGGTCAGCTGAACCGGTGTTACCCTGCAAAGTGATGTGCTCATGTCGGGCTCCTTCAGCTGTGCTGTGTGCAGTGAAGGCTGCGTTAACACCAGATGCCAATCATACACCACCAGTGGATTTGCAAGATTATAGGACAGGAAAAAAGATGAAGGTTAAGCATGGGGCACAATAGAGATTACTTATGGTAATGAATTGTATAATTTTTCTAGACAGATCTGGATTAATGTTTATCCCAGGCAAGAGATTACTGTATGTCTGATTCTAGTTGTAAACAGACATTATTAAACAGAAGGTTTATGTTCATGAAATGCGACTATGGGTGTTAAAGCACTTATGATTTATTATGTGCAAAAAGAAAAATTAACCTGTTCATCTGCTATAGTACAAGATGCGCTGTGGGTTTTTGCATAATTTGAAAGGCATCTGCTCCTTTGGAATACAAATAACCAGTGAGATGAGAAAGATTCTCCTCTCATTTACACGGGTCCAATGCCTCACACTGCAGTAATGTTGAAATTGTGTAACCAAGAAAGGAATAGACCTGAGTGCTTTTATAAAATGATAATATTTCTATGAGTGACTGTGTTGCCAAAGTCTGTTTGCTTGTGAATTTTAGGGTATTTTCTTTATAACTTATAAATAAATAAATAAATAAATAAATAGTGTTCAGAGACCTTTGCAAATGACCTTACTGGGGTTTCCAAAATAATTCCCTTTCACTATGGGAAAGCATAATGTTTAGAGACATTGAATTTAATAATTTTTTAAATTGAATATTTTCAAAAATAATTATGTTGAAGGCCATTTTTTTCCTGCTTTATTGCATCACTTCTTCTTAGCATAAGTGAGACATAGATACAGCATCCACATTTTTTAGCATTGCCTTACCTCAGTAGCTAAATAATCACACCTGAGTCAGTGCCTTCTATGTTTTAGGTGAGCTGAAAAATATTCTCTTAAGGAAACTGTAAACAAACTCCAAAACTTTGCTTTTTTTGTGAAGTAGATGTTGCAACTCTATTACTTGCTAACAAGAAAGTATCTTTTCTCTGTGAAAGCAAAGAAAAACTACAGTTATCAAAATCTGTTCGTTCTATTTATGGGCTGTATTTGTAGCCAGCTGATTTTTGCATAATGCCATTTGAAATTATCCATTTAACAATGATGGATGATATAACTGTGTTGCTCTCCCTCCACTTTGTAACTGATCCGTCTACTTATAGATTGCATTGGACATGTTGCTGATGCTTTATTTGTAAAATTCACTCACATATGTGAGAAATTTGTTCGTTAAGTCTTACTGACTTCACAGAAGCTTCTCAGACAAGTAAAGATATTCCTCTATATAAGCAAAACCAGCCCAATATGTGGAGTGGAAAGACCTGGGAATATCATGAGGTTTGTTAAGTGAATTAGAATTTAAGCAGTTACACTAGACCTGAATAAAATGTAATCTGTAAGACATTCTGAATGCTTAAATTAAAAAAGTTGCAGTCTTAAATTTCCATCAAAACACTTCATTCATAGTGCTCTTTTATATTTCTTAGCTATATTTTGCATGTGGTACAACAGTATATTTGTCATGAGTAAAATATAACTTTAATGCTTTCCCTATAATATTTTCCCTAATTATCAAATTTTACAACTTCTGTGAAGCATGAGTCCAGAGTTAAAGTTCATGAGCAAATTAATTAAGCAGTAAAAGTTTCTGTGGTCTTTGTTAATGGCTTCGTTTTGCATCCAAAGTTGATGAAGACTTCTGGAGATCCCTGGGATGCAGGTAGGAGTCCCTCAGAAGATGGGGTTGGCTTGAAAGTTTGTGCAGAGAAGCCCTGGATTTGGGAAGGCACTAAAATACAAGCGGCCGCTCTTTTCTTTGCCGTGTGTTAGCAGGCATCGATAAGTCGTGGAGATCACCTCCATCTTCCAAAGAGACAGAAAGCTAGAAATGAAGACACATTTCTGTTATCAGTCTGCTGTGGGTCGTAAGTTGAGCTGGTGTTATATTTTCCCCTGAAAGCCACATAGCCTTGACACAGTGTTTAACAGTGTTAAGCTTATTGCTGCTGAGCTAAACATGTCTGAAGTGAACGATGACCCTCACGTCTTTGCAATAGCAAAATGTCTTCCTGATGTGATCCCGAAGACTTGGAGCATTAAGTTAATTTTCCCCTGGATTTCTGAGCTGCCTTCTTTTTACCCGGCGGAGAGCTTGTGAAGAATACAGCTTCTGACCGAATGACAGAACATGGAGGGTGAAATTAGATGCATTCAATTAGAAGATGACAAAAAGCCTATCTAAATATTTGTCAGGATGCTACTTACAGGATGTAGTGTCCAGCCAGGGAAGTGAAAGGCGGACACTCTCGGGACTTCATAGTCTCTGGGGGAAAAAATGGGTAAATCATCCAGATTCTTTACAGGCTTGGAAGGGATAATTGAGGGTATCAAGTTGGCTGTTATGCTTCCGGGGCTAGTGATCCCTCTCATGTAATCTCAGATTAGTTCTTTGCTTTTATTCACTTAATACAGAATTAAACATTACAAAGTTTTCTGGACCACTTGAGTAAATAATGTTGTTATTTGACTGCTAGAGGATGATTAGTGCAGTGGTTTCTAGGAGATATTGAAGACAGAGGGGCTCCACTTTCTCCTCAATATAAAAGTACACTACAAAACACCAAAGCCACAAAACTTAAGGAAATGAAAAATGCACACTGTTGGCTGTGAGACTGTCAGACAAGAAGATGTACTGGTTTTCCAGAGGACAAAAGGATGTTTTTGGAAACTTAAATTTGAAGTTAGTAGTCAGTTAAACAAAAAGAGATCAAAATATGCAGCTTGGTTTAGCCACATCTGTTTATCTGTAAATTAAATTTATAATAACTTTTTTAAAGTAAGTGAGCAAATCTCTGGCTTGTATTTTCCAGCTCAAAAAGTTTTAATTATGAAAGTAAAACTAAAAAGTAAATATAGCATACAATGGTTATTTTAATTTTTTTTTCATTTGTGTTACAGCAGTTCAGGGGAGAATGTGACTATGATAGGGTTAATCCAGCTACATAAAAATCCATGCTGTGTATGATAGTAGTAAAGCTTGTGATCCCTTGATCTTTGATTAGATCCAAGCTAGTAAATATCTTGTGTTTAATCAGAATGAGTTGTTCTGCATGTAGTATAAGTCACCTTCACAGATGGGATGTAGCAGCAGAGTTGTTCGTGAATATTTGTTTTAATCCCTTCCAGAACAAGCGCGCTTTATGTTTCTTTGTTGTAAATCAGATTCAAGCAACTAAAGACCAGCATGAAGGAAAGATATTTACTTGCAGTCAGGAGTAGGACAGTGTGGGAAACTGTTTTCCTTTCAAAGAAAAATGTAACTTGGTAGATTCTTAAAAGATATTTTATAATATTCTGTAAAGATAACTAACACACCGTGGCTGCTTTTTTAAACTGGCATGCAAACATCAATACCTGGAATTTCTTCTTAGACTGTCCAGACGCATTTCTGTCTTAGACTATAAATATAAAGAGACCAAGATTTATTACAGTTAACGTTCAGCCTGTATTGTGATCTGGTATTTTAAAGATACTTGGGTAGGATGGCTGTTCTCTTTGCTGGTAAGCTGAAATTACTAAAACGTTATCTGTAAGGATACTCGTTTTGTGCGGTGTGTCGGCGTCCTATTTACCTAAATCTGTCATAATTGCCTTCCAATACATCTTCCTCTGACACACCAAATATTGAAAATGAGATGACTCTTTGCTGGGAGCTTTTCTACCGAATGTCATTTTTCTGTGTTCATAACTTGATGGTAATAACTGGATGACCTGTAGTTAAATGCGTCTCAATTTCTCTCACTTATTTTTCCTAATCACCACATGGAGCCTTCAGTGCTCAGAGGTGTGATTAGATTTAACCTGCCATCATATCTGAAGAACTTTCTGTACAACATATTATACATTGCAGGAATTACAGATGTAAATGGTGGGTCTAAGTGTGATATATAAATAGATATAAAGATGAGTTGCTCTCATGCCAAAGTTAACTCCTGTTTATTTTTTTTCCTGTTTTTAACAGAAAGACTGGAGAGCCCCCACTAATAAATGGCTGGATTCCTTACCTTGGGAAAGCTTTGATTTTTAGAAAAGATGCTTACAAATTCTTACTGGATCAGCAAAAGAAATTTGGAGATATTTTCACTGTACATATTGCTGGTAAGAAATATTTTAGTATGCATCTTGATTTTTTCCATCAGTGAAGTTAAATACTAATCCAAATGTTTAGTTTAGAAACTTCCTTAACCTGAATGTTTTAAAAATCCCTCAAATTTGCAGATATTGTAAGCATAATACCTATAAAATATCACTATCACTATCACTGTGTGGATTTATTTACATCTCTAAGTGTATATGTATTTTGACAGATTTTTTAGGTATGTACTGTATGAACATAGATTTTGCCAGCACATTTAGTTGTGTATTGGTGGTTTTTTTCTTAAAGAAGGGAGAACTAACATCATCTTGACACCGCACAGAAAAATATCAGATTAAATTTAGAAAACACTTAAGAAAAAAAGTGCAGAATTTGTTCTCACACATTTTACAACTGGTTGACAGGAACACAAGGGAATGAATGACACATTGACTCAGTGATACAATCGAGACTGGAACACAGAAGCTTCCCGTTGCCAGCCTCTTACTCTGATCATGGTTGCTGAAAATAACAATATAATAAAGTATGATATAACCTTCCTGCTTCCTGTATTTATAACTCTATTACTAAGCTAGACTGAATACAAACATTTCACTGATTTCACATAGACACTTGGCTGTGGAAGAAAAACAGAATAAAACCAAAATCCTGAATGAAACTTAAATATATAAATTTACATCTGTCTATAGAGATTTACTTTTTACTCAAGTCAATATAAAATCCAGTATTTTTTTGTGTTCAGAAAAGCAAGCTCTTATTAATATAGATGGTTATAATCATCTTCTGCACCTTTACATGCTGATATTCTTGTTCAAATGATCAACTTTATTCTATATAATTTTTAGTTATTCGTGTAGTTTCAGGGAGTTTGAAACAAAATCATTAAGTGTAAAGTATGAATTTTTAATTTTAGGGCAGTGGCATTAGCTTTATCTTTTCATATAAGCAATATTTAGAAATGAAAATAATTTTTTTAAAAAAGTCAATTAATTTGATTGCAAGCTGTGTGTTTAATTAATAAAGCTTTTCTTCTTTTAAAAAATTTGTCTTTTTGTTCCTTTGGAAGAGAATTTTTACTGTATTAAGTATGTGCTTTTTTTAAAATTTCATTTAAGATTTTTTTTTTGAAACTGGCATGATCAGATTTTTTGCAACTTGAAAGTGAGTTTGAAACAGTACCACACCAACCCTTGTTGAAATACAGTCTTTTTTATTGTTAATTTGAATTCACACTATAATACAGTTTTGGCTTCTTACAAATACTGATTAATAACTATAATTCAGATATTATCTTAGTACAGTCATGAAACTGGATACAGTCATACTTCAGAATCTTAAAATGTTTAATCAATTTTTTTTTTTGCCTCTTTATTATTTTAGGCAAGACTGTGTTTAGAAGTTTGTGTTTAAACTATCTATGAGTGTAATTTAGTTTCAGAAGTTTCTATTTCCATGATAAACCAAATCCCATCTCAGATAATCCCCCTGTGTTCTAGTGTTTTCAGCCAAGCTTCCCTTGATAAAGACTGAGGTAAATGGAGTTAGTTCTGGATATCATTTCAGTCTTGTGCAGGGAAATGTTTGATTTTGTCAATTTGTCACAACAGAGACACCACTTTAAGTTCTCTTTCTCGGTATAAAATTGCTGACCATCAGGACTTCACTAAAGAGAAATAGTTTGTCATCCTCAAGTCAGGGAAGAAACCAAAGCTAGTTAGTATCTCGTATCGTGTCCTGATCCGAAGGCATACAGGATTTCTGTATGTCTTACTGAGTTGACAAAGATGATGTTTCTGTGCTCGGCAAACATAGCGTAGCCAGCTGTATGTGGACTATCATTACTTTACCCCCCTGGTGGATGTCTAAAGGTCCTGTCAAAAAATTCTATCAATATATATTGTTCTAATTATTGGTTCTCAAACTAGTTCATTTGGAAAATGCGGAACGATGCTTGGAGTTTCTGGCGTTGCCCCGTACTGGTAATGCGATTTTGCTGATTGTACTTTCCCATGTGATGAGCAAATGATTGTCATCCCTAAAAGTCGCAAGGGACATGGATGTCATCTTAATAAAGAAATTAAAAAGCACATCTTTCTATGAGAAACAATGTAAATTCCTGACCTGTCGCAGAAAATAGTTCTCTAATTGGTTTTGTGTGGTGGTGCAGCAGAATCGTTTTCCCCAAACGTCATGCCAGCGCAGCACCACTGTACATCATTGTCAGCAGTTCAGCAGAATCTCCCTAATAAGAGGACGATTACGTAAATGCGATAGTCTTGGGGAAGAAAAAAAAAAGGATCAGAAAAGAAAAGAATAAGGAGGGGAAAGAGAGAGAGAGAGTCTGTGGCATTAAGATGATCATACTTCCCAAGCCTCTCTGCTTGTTCAGGGTCACCACCACAGGCAGACAGCTAGGTAAGAGCTTAAAGAGCTTGAAACAGTTTTGTCTTTGTTTCTCAGGAGTAAACTTTGTGTCCTTTTCCTCTCAAGTTGATAGGAGTGATAATGAACCCCTCAACATTCTCTCTGAGACTAACTCACCTTTTAATAAAATAATCTTAGTGGTTTTTACTAAGCACATTTGCCTTTTTGAATACTGCTGCCAAGCCATTCTTCCCTTTAAAGCATGATACACCTACAGTAATATATCACATTTTTCTTTCGTAGGCAAAAGGTAATTTACATTAACTTCTTACCGGGCTGAAACCTGCTGCAAGCATTACAGAAAAAACATCCATCATTAGATGCCATCTGAAATGCTTGTCTTTCATCATTAGCATTAAAAAGCTCCAGAATGCATTATTAGAGTAATTTCTTAACTATCATACAAATACTGGCTTCTGTGCTCAGATTTACCAAAGTTGACAATTTTCATATTTTCCACATCAGTCTTCTATTTCTAGGAGACTGTAGAAACTAAATGGAGATAGCCAGGCTATTTGCAGCATGGGTGTAATGCACACGAAAGAATTGGATAATGAAGTATGAATTCTCTGTAGCCATTAAAAAAAAAATCAGAGGGCTTTTTGCAAAGACAAGGATACATCTCTTGTTTTGATTTGTTTTTACTGTATTAAACCAAATAGCTCAGTGACTTACAGTATTGAGAATTGGAGTGTGCCATTTCTATATGTACATGTCTACTTAGTTTTTGGTGTTGAAGGGTTTTTTTACAAACTAACAGGGATAAGCTTAGTTTCTAGTGGTTTCTATATAAATACCTTCAATGTTTAAGGCTACCTGATTTGTGGAGATTGTGGTATGCCTCGATTTTTGGCTGATTTGGCATTACCTTTTCTAGTACTCTGATGGAAACTCATGAGTATCAAGATTTTGGATTGATTTCAGGAGAGATTACTTTACAAAGATTGTCTTAGCATTAACTGCAGTGGAAAGACCTGGGAATAGAGGAGGAAGCTGCATTTTAAAATACCAAATAATAACTGAAAACTTCATCAAAGGTTTAATTTATTGGTCTCTGACACCACCAGGGACAATCAGTTTGGAAGAAACCTCACTGGGGCCAAGGACAGGATTTAAAAAGCAAAACTAAGGACCATATTGGCACTTAAAAAATTTAAAATCATAACTTGAGGTGAGAAAGTTTGTTCCACTTTGGATGTTTGCTGTTCAGGGTGTAGAGGAGGTGTTGGGGCACAGTTTTGTAATTAGCAATCTGTTCCTGTATGGAGGAGACTGGGGTAAGCAGTGTAGCCATGTAGTGCCTCTGTGTGCAAGGATGACTGTAATTGTTAAAGGTTCCCATACCCACTCACACAACTTTCTAACTGCCATTAATTAGCCTTAGGTTTTAGTACTTTTCTAATTAAGAGATCTAAAATTAGATTCTCGGTGGCATACATAAACAAGCTGCCTTTGTTATAGGGGGTTCCACTTTTCTGATTATCTAGACTCTTACTAAACACAGCAACAAGAAATATTTTGGTTTATGTGTTTATATATGTTGTTGACTTGCAGTGATGTGGTCTGGAGCCTGAATTGATTCTACAAAATGAATTATATTTTGGTACATACTTACTTTTTGCTACCAGGAACCTGATGAGAATAATAAAAACAGGATCTGTAATATTCTCTCTCTCAGGGACTTTTTTGTCAAAGTATGTGCTAGTGGTGAGTGAGTTCTGATTTAAAATTATTACTAAAATAGTTTGTTTGTCTGAAAACTCATTTGATGAAAATAATTTTCTTAAAAATGATAAGAATTGATGTGCGTTTGCAAAGTGTCTGATTAAAGATCACAAAGAAACTCATATTTTGCATCAGAAATAAGCAGATGGTGGACAGATGGTTTAAATTAATATTAATTAAAAATCTTAACTTAAATTGTTTACCCTGTAAATGCAAAGTTAAGAAGCCAGCTTTCATCTTTGGGGTTAATAACACTCCAAATCTATTTATTAAAAATTGCTCCAATGGGCACTCTTTCCAAGCTTTGATCACAAAGATGGTAGCCTCAATAAAGAGCATGAAAGTAGGTGAAAGCTGAAAAGAGAGAGTAATTCTAGGACTCTTAACAAAGACCCTACAGAGGTCAAGACTAAAAATTCCTGTTAGCCTCTGTAGTCGGAGGTCAAAAAAGTGGACTGTGAATTCAGGATCTCTCTTTCATGCTGGTTTCTCAATATACTTATTCTTTAAAATTAAATTTACAGCTATGGTTGATTATGTTACAGTTAAACAAAATCCCTGAGCATCTTGAAAAGCTTCACACATTGTTGACAAAAGAATAAAAGGGGTTCAAATTCTGTCTTGATATATCCTTTACATTTCCTTACTAGCTCATGTAATTGGGAGGGGGATTATGGTACCTGGTAATTGTAGAGGAAGTCCAGAGTGTACCCAGATACCATAGAGCACTGTGTGTGTATATAAATCAGAATATGAAATAACTATGATAATTCAGATATCACTATATGGTAACCATGGATACTTGACATTTTTAGTGATAGTGACTGCTTTATCTCTGGACATCTGTCACAGAGCCAAATTTGGTCCGCAGTTAAGCATGTAGTGTTCCCATTAAAATCAAAGGAGATTTGTCCCTTTAGTGAGACAGAATTAGACTGTAAATGCTGGAAGCTTTGCTCTTTCCCTGAGTTTGTGACTGGGATATTTCACAGAGAAAGTGTACATTTTAATAGGTACCCTTTTTCCCTAATGCACCTCTTCATTCAAGGTAAGAATCAGGAACTCTAAATTTAGATCCATCTATAAAGAGCTAAGATTTAATTGAGCTTTGGGAGTGTTAGCATTTTGATTCATGGTAGTTCCTCCAAATGCTTTTCTTCAGCAATTGACTTGAAATTTAGGGAGAAATTGAAGGACTTCTCTGGCAGGGACAATTTGAAAAAGCATTTAACTTGATGCATTCCTATCCCTCTGTACAAGGAGCTGAAGGTATCACTGTGTCACCTCATTAATGACCCTGGGAATGGTAGGAAGTTGGTGGTGCATTCTGAAACAATGGATCCTAGCCCTGGGACAGTGTGTATCCCAAAGTGAAGCCTGTGCTAAAAATGGTACCTGCTACATTGTAGGCTGTGAATTCTCATTTATAAACTTAAGTTAGTCATGTTATGGGTACTAAGCACATTCTTAACAAAGAGTTAGCAAAGCTTCAGGGGCAAAAGAGCCAGATGTGAGAGAAGCTTTAAATGTTGGAGGTTTGCAGTGTACAGTTAAAGCTGTAACTGACAGATTATGAGTTCCTGTGTCATCTGCTTGGAAAAAAGCTGCCTAGGTGGCATGTTTTCCAGTCCAGCCCCTGTCATTCACTTTCCTCTGTGCAGGTGAAATGTGTGTGTTTCGCGCTTTCTGCTGGTGAAAACCTACAGTTTCCAAATGTTGCTACGACTCCACGCTGTATTTTCATGAATTAGACCTGAGTAGTAAATTATTTCAGAGCACCACAATTGAAGAGATCACACACAGCTCTTGGCACAAACAGCAGATCCATCTACATGGAAGTGGCTTCACATGGATTTTAGAAGAGCCTGGAAAGCATACACTAGTGAAATCTGCATCCTGACAAAAAAAAAATCTAAATAATATTTGTTTCACCATTTTTAATTTTTTTTTTTGCAGATTTATCCACATATCTTTCCTTTGTTTGTTTGTTTGTTTTTTTCCTGCATGCTTTTTATACAGACTTTGGCTTATTTTCAGTTATTGCCTCTGGAAGTGTCACCAGATTATAAAAGTGCCCATGTCTCTAATTTTTTTCTGTTCCTCTATTCAGGTAGATATATTACCTTTATCATGGACCCATTTCAGTATGTCTATGTCATCCGAAATAGCAAGCAACTTGAATTTCATGAATTTGCTAATAAAATGGCATCCAAAACTTTTGACTACCCAGCCTTGTCAAAAGGAAAATTCCCTGAACTCAAGGAAAACCTACACAGAATCTACCAGTATCTACAAGGCAAGCCTTTGGATATCATTTCTGACCACATGATGAAAAATCTCCAGGATATATTTGAATGGAAATGCTCACAAGCAACAGATTGGGAAACAGAAAAAATGTACAAATTCTGCTGCTCTGTAATGTTTGAAGCCAGTTTTGTAACACTATATGGAAGAGTTCCTGCTGCAGATGGCCACAAAGTTATTAGTGAAATCAGAGACAAATTTATCAAGTTTGATGCCAGCTTTCCCTATTTAGCTGCAAACATACCAATTGAGTTGCTAGGAGCTACCAAGAAGGTTCGGAAGGAGCTTATACATCATTTTTTACTTCAGAACATGACAAAATGGCTGGGAGGGTCAAAAGTGGTCCAAGCCAGACAAGATATATTTGAGAAATATGAGCTGCTTGGAGATTATGACAAAGCAGGTAGGAAACTTATGAATGATTGCTTGTCTAAAATAAAATAATTTACTATAGACCTTTGAAATAAAAAGGCAAAATGGCGACCTTGAAATTTTTTTTATGTTCTTTCTAATTGGCTAATGATAAAATGTTTTACTCTGAAACAACCCTCTATGATAATTGATTTTTTTTTTGTGCTGAGGTGGTAAAACAAGATACTTAATGGTGATAATGAGAAAGATTATAACTGAGCTGCATTTCCTCCCCTTATTCCCCCCACCCCCCCCGACATTACATTTCAAACTATTCTCATTAAGCAGAAAATTAGACTTCAGAAGCCTATTGGTCCTCATTAGCATTCACTGATCCTTGGCTGGGTCTGTGTCCTAACATCTTTTAATTAGCACACTGCAAATCTAATCAGTGTAATAAACGCTATTAATCTTCCTTTTCACTTATTTTCTCCCAGCACATCATTTTGCCTTCCTGTGGGCCTCTGTGGGAAACACGATTCCAGCTACATTCTGGGCCATGTATTATCTTCTGCGGCACCCAGAAGCTCTTGCAGCGGTGCGTGACGAGATTGACCATTTGCTGCAGTCAACAGGTCAAAAGAGAGGGCCCACGTATAACATCCACCTCACCAGAGAACAATTGGACAACCTGGTCTACCTAGGTAATTTATTTTTATCTGTTAGGAAGAGAAGAGGGGCTCTCCCGGCAAACTCGGTTTATCACTCATTTCTGTTTACTGAGAAGGTGGAGGACACAGCTGCCTAATTGACATAATAACACCCATTTACATCAATTATAAATTATGTAGTTTATAGCTGTAGATACTCTCATTGCATGTAAACATTAAAGCCTAGGTAATTAACTATGCAAGGTATGCAAAAGGCTAAATCGAAGCTTTGCAATTATTTGAAAAAAGTTGATGCCTATTAAGTTGTTTGATTCTGAGCATCTGCCGAAGTGTTAATGCATTTCAAATACTTCTGTATGGTACTGCCAAGAAAGACCTTTTTCTGAAATTAAAATGGAATTGTGTATTTAAACTGCAAATGTATTTTATCCGCAAGCAATTTCTTTCTTTCTTTAACAAAACAGAAAAGGCTTCTAAAGCAGGCTTCTGTTGGGCGATGCCTCCAAATAAAATATAAGAAGATAAAAAATTGCAGAGGAGAAATGGTATTTCAGTACTTTATTCAAAAGAGGGAGCTTTAAGGGGGCTACACATCTTCCAGTTCTGGATCCAGGGTTCAGAGGGAGACCCTTGCCAGTGGTCATTGGAAGTTGTTCCAGTCAGGAGCTGTATTCGCCTTCAGAGCGTCAGCTCTTGGTTTCGCTTCATTTGGTAGTGCACAGACACTGGCAAGAGAAATGGTAAAAATAGCCCAAGGGAGGAAAGAGGGTGTAGCAGGTAGGTGCCTAACCTTTAAGCATCTGTAAGTCTCCACAAGTAGTGTTACAAGGGCAGACTTGTAACATTCACTGCATAAAAGATTAAAGGTTCAGTATTTTTACTCTGTTTTTAAATATCAAAACTAATCCCATGTTCAAAACAAGCTCATGTCCATAAGTCTTGGTAGTTCATGACCTGAACTGATGCTCCACTTTTAAACAAAGCTGTGTCAAGGGATGGTGGTGGAGCAGTGCATTCTATGCCTGGTTTGGATCCTTGTAATAGCTGCCATTCTCCAAGACCATTCAATGTGGCATCTGTATGCAAACTTGATTTGATTAGTACAAATATAAAATTGAGTCTGATCCATTTCCTTTGTGTTAGACCATTAATATTAATGTTACATATCACAAGTCTACTAAGTTGGTTACATCCAAAGTCATGGCTGTTTTGATGCAGATTTGTCTCTAACCAATGGAGAATGTTTTTGAAATAGAGGAGGTATTGGATGACTATTCTGGTGAATAACATGACTTTCTAAGCATTTAATGGACTTCTAAGGAACACAAGTAAAGCTACTTTGCATCAGAGCTAGCATACACCAATAAATAAGTTACCAAGCATCAAGAAGATCAAAAGAGAATTTAGTTTATATTTGTGGACTGAGATGGGAATGGCCATGAAAAAAAAAGGGGGAAAAAAGGCTCCCCAAAAGTGTAGGAATAAGGAAAATAAAATTGTATAATTCACTAAAACCATCTGGTACAAAACAGTATGAACAGTTTAAAAACATTAACTGTGTCATCCCTCTGCTTCTTGAAATCTTGAAGTACCTTGGTAGCATTTGATTTATGTGTTGAGAGGGAAGTGCCACATCCTACTTTGTAGTATTCTTGTAACACTTTTGTTAAATTTTATAATCATGTTAAACATAATGTGATACGAACAGAAGCTAGATTTCAATTCTTCTGGCACTTAAGTCATAAAGGGCTGGATACTGTCCCATAAAATAATAATATAGAAAAAAAATCTGTACCATAAGAGAATTAGATTCATACTTAAGGGGAAAGGGATGTTTTGTTAATAAATGTGTAGGAGGGACGAAGGTCCCAAATTGCATTACTTGCATGACAAGAGCTCCTCTGCTGCAGGAAGGCCACTGACCCCAAACCTCCAAGACTGAGCTTTTCCTTTTTCCCTTCCCTCTGTGCCAACCCAGAGCGTAGGAAACTGGGATTGTGTCCCTGCTCTTGAGTGAGGCAGACCAGGTGGGATGCTTACATGTTCATCAGCTTGTCATCTCATTCTCCTGTTTTAAGTGCTCTGATTCTCCGTCCTCTTTTTGGCCTACTATAACAAGAGACTTTTTTTGATTCTTCATGCTATGGAGAAGCAGCACAAATTGCTAAAAGTCTTTCTCAGGAAGTAGTATTGTTATTATGGTCAGATTGTTTGGGTCTAGGGAACAACATGGCCTGATTTACTCCTAAATTCTAAGCTCAAGTACATGATTATTTTATAAAAAAAAAAACAACAAAAAAACCCAACCAAAATATAAAACACATTCAATACAAAATGAAACTAGCAAATTTTGGCCCTGATTATGTTTTTCTGTTGGAATTTCTGGGGCAGCACCCTTTGCATTGTCCCAAAATCCAAACGTGTGTATTTGTGTACACAGAGTAACATACATTATTAGACATTATGGCTGACAACAGAGCTCTGATATGGTAAAGGACGCATGAAAATGGTCTGTCAGTTAAACTGGTTATAGTGGAAATGCCAAGAGTAAAGCAGAGATGTACTTAGTACATGTTTAATGCTAGGCATGTTTAGTCAATTCGTTTGTTTAATATTAGTCCATTCATTTATATGGTGAAGTATTCTTGCCCTGGGTCATTGCTGAATCCCAGATATTCCTGCAAAAAGAGCACAGCTTGAAAAATTGTTTTGTACACAAGAAGGGGTAGGAGCCCAAAAGGAGCTACTACAGAGTGTGTAATTGTAACACAAATGCTAAGCATTAAAATCATTGGTTGAATTGAAAGGAATAAATATATTCTTCTGTAATGGGCTGGGCAGTACCATTTAGTTCTGAGTACAATGCAAATGTACTTGTTTCAGATTATCGTTTGTGTTGGCACACCGTGATGCCCGTGGGTAAATGACCCCCCCAAATATTTGCATACTCAATAGCTATTTTCCTACAATACACTCTAATAATTATTGCACCCTATTACCTGCTCTGTGTTAGTGTAAAATTAACAATCCATTACTGCACAATAAGTTTTATAAAACATTTACAGATAGAGATCATGTTTAATTAAAATTAACTTGCCTACGAAAGCCAAATGCACTTATCATTCGCAATGACCTTTTATTACCTGCAGTCCCTTGTTTTGGCTGGATGATTGACAGCTTGCTGTTTGGCTACCATGTTGTATTTCAGCTGACAAGACTTTTCATTTTAACTCAATTTGCCTGCCTATCACAAGCTGGTGGCAGGCCAGGCTCAAGTCACCCAGCTTTGCCTCAGCAGCTTGCTCTATTTCTCATTAGTACGCATTTATTCAGTGGAAATTGGAAGACAAATGCTTGAAGGCATGTGAACTAAGTATAGCAAATTAGGGTTTAAAGACTGAATATTTATAAGTATATTGAAACAGTTTTTAAAAAAAAAAGTCTAGAATGAATTGGAAGCTGAGTGCTAGCTTTAGTATAAGAGAAATGAAGAGAGAAGTGGGAGGATTCTAAGAATAACAATACTATGAGAGATATCTCTCTCTTCCCCCCTCCTTCTCTCTCTCTAGAAAATATGTAAAATCTCTCTGACAACACCTTATCAAACAACAGCCTGGCTTCTTTATGTAGCGCTTGCACAGTGAAGTTTAGCATCTCATGTGTGTAAGAAGGGGGGAAAAAAATGAGGGTCATGTTCATTTGCTGCTTGGTTATCCCTTGGTATGCTTTAAATTGCCTTGTTTGTTCGGCACAAGCACAGAAACAGATGTTGCTCTACCGTGCTGGATAATTTACTGTACCTCATGGTGCAGAATGGAAGGCCTCCCAAGCTACCCAGCTGGTCTGTCAGCGGCGATGGCTGGTGTCTGCTGAACTATGACAACTGCAAGTAAAGGCTGCAGTTTTATTGTGCAGTTGTCATTCCTCTCAATGTATAGCTCTGGCATTTGTGGAAAGCTGACTGTCTATTTTTTTAATGTGAGCCTGCAAAGCCATATAAGCCCCATTCTCCTTTGTTGATCATAATGTGACTCATTACTTTTGTCATCTAATGATTATCGGCATGATCGCTCAGAGCGAGAGCCAAGCTCGCCTTCCACACATAACTGGTACTGGAAGGTAAAACAGATTTGTCATTTACGATCTGACCGCTAAGCCACACTCTGTGCTCCATTATTGTGATTAACTTCTGCATAAGATACGCTGCCCAATTGTCATTTGAGATCCGGCAGCGGGCAGGGACTGCCGCGCTTTCTGGGAGGACGTCCACCGATAGGATGTGACCACATTGCTTGGGTGGTTAAACGTAAACCTGCTATGTTGCTGCGGCACTTAGTAATTATTTCTCTCTTTTTTTTCCCCCTCCTTCCCTCTTCCTCATTTGATTTCTGCTGTCTCTACGTATGTCACCATGATTTCCAAATGGTGGACTGGTGCAAAGCTACCAGCTTCATTTTCTGCAGGTTGAAATCAGTCTGGAGCCGAGGCTGGACCCTTCCTTTGTACCGCGTAAAGTTTTGTTGCCAGAGCGCTGCCAGTTGAAATCTATCGTGTCAGGTGCCTTGTGGCTATCCACAGTAGAGGCCATCTTCTGGAACCAGGGTTCTTTTCTGGCTTCGTCACCAACAAGCCGATTTGACTCTGCCTGATTATAGTAACGAAGGCAGTCCAAAAGAATATGCACAGACTCACTGTACGTCACATTGAATCACGGCGCTGGCCACACAAAGCTGACCGCAGCCTCATTTCTTTAGACAAATGCATGCTTAAGGAAAAACCTCCTGCAAGAAAGCATCCAGGGCCACTTTATTTGCTATGCATGCTGCACCAGATTTAATTTTTAGTGAAAGAACGTTTGTTATTATTTTTTTCAGAGGCATCTACACTGGGTAGCTACTGTCTCTAATAAACCAACCATTTGGGTGCAGCAATTGCAGTGCCTTGGTGAACACTTAGAGAAGGCTTATTTGTTATCAGAAAACATACATGCAGACACAAATGGATTATTACATGCAAATGAAACCCTATTTTAGGCTATTTTTCACACTAATGATTAGAAGGAATCAAGTCACATGTAACAGTGCCCATACATGCTGGTGGAAAAATAGTCAGTTTTGATTACAAAGTGAGAGATGCAGCACTAGACAGGAGCTACATGCTGATATACATGCTATCAGAATGATTTATGCAAATTATGCATATTATTCCCAAAGGAATTCCTCCTCAAACTGCCAGGATAAATTGCCGGAAATTAGCCATAAAATCTGTCGTGCTAGGAGCAAAAGGTGAAGGCCACTGGGAAAGCAAGGACATTCAGCTTCTGGAGCCTTCCAGGATGTGATGGTGGAGACAGAAATCTTGCTTTCCCCCAGCCTGAAAGGACTATGTTTTGTTTCCTCTAGGCCAATTAGAAGTGTCTTTCTCTCTTAAAAGTACTAGGCAAATAATAAATTGCTTCATTCACTCTGACCACAACAGACACTATAATTCGGCAACAGAGTGCATTGAAAAGAAAAAACATTTAAAAATTCTCAGAATGACTACAGAATTAACAAGCAGAATGATTTCTAATGTATAGTCCTACCATTAAATCCAGCATCGTTCAAAAGGCAAGCTAAACAGCTCCATGGATGCTTTCGCTGGTATTTGTTTGCAACCGCCAAAATATATGTAAATGCATAAAGCGTTCATGTCTTTTGATTGCATTGTTTTCAACGTGGTGTCTGAATAATGACTTCCCACCCAAAACTTGGTGCTGCTTACAACCGACAGGATTTCTCATCATCAGTGAGAATCACTTCGGGAAGTTCAGCATCCCAACTGCCCCACCCCAACCCTGAGGGGTTGTGTATTGCCTCCTCCTGGTGTCTGCTTTATGTTTGGTTGTGTTTGTGTGGTTTTTTCCTTTTTTTTTTTTTTTTCCCCCTTTAGCCTGCCCTACTAAACTCCTGGAGAATCAGCAGCTGTAGCCATGTATAACTTCCAGTCATCTCCCATATTTCTGATGCTTCCCTCCTCCCACCTTGTGTTTAATCGCAGAGAGTGCCCTAAACGAGAGTTTAAGAATGTGCTCGTCCTCCATGAACATCCGCATCAGCCAAGAGGATTTTGTTCTCAAGCTTGAAGGGAATCAAGAAGTCGTTTTGAGGAAAGGAGACTGGATAGCCCTTTACCCGCAGATTTTGCACATGGACCCTGAGGTCTACGAAGATCCTAAGGTAAACATTCAGCTGGTGCTACCCTTCCTACTCCAGGCACATCGAAGCAGCCAAGCCTTTTGTGATCTGTGGGTTGCTTTTTTTTTATTTTTTTTTTTTAACTGCTGTTTCTTCTTGTGGAACAAATCTTCCTAGTTTCAGATGTATTTTGTAGGGCCCTGCAGGTCAAAGGATTCATGGCCTGAAGAGAGAAATATGGTGATGAGACTGACGGCGACTGCTTTCAAAGGAATTGACAATTGCACATTGACTACCATAAACTTTAGGCTAAATGTGGGCTTTGTTTGGCAGTGGATCATTTGATACCCAAGGAGGGCTGAATAATAGAAGGTGGTTTAAATAGCAAATAATGTGGGCCATTTAGCTAAGTGCCCGCAAAGCATCATTGACTCTCTGAAGCCCTATAATAGCAGTGTCTTACTTGAGCCTTATGCTTTTTCACCTCCCTTCGAAGGGATTCACCCCTTCTTGATCAATTAGAGTGTTGTGAACTTGAGACTGTAAAGCTGTTGCTCTGCAGCGAAGCTCGGAGGGTAATTGTGTCATCTCCTTGTATTTTTCTCTGACGCTCCAGTTAATGAATACCAAAGACTCGAAATTAATCCACCCTGCCTCAGCTGTAATACAGCTTCAGAAGTTCACCACCTGCATGCAAATTGAATAGTCCTCCTCTCGGTTAGGTTGCTCCCCAGCTTGCTGTCCCCAGCCCAGGGTGCCACAGAGGAAGAGCAAGAAAGAGCAAGGGTGCATGCTGAGGCTGTTAAATGGCTTGTCTGCCTGAGAAGCAAGAGCTTGTACCTCACCATTCCTCACCCCTATTTTCCTAAGCAAATGTTGTCTCCCAGCCATGCTGATTTCCATCCTTGGCATTTGAGCCAAAGAAGACAGGAACTGGATTTTTTCACATGTTTATAGAAAGCCCATGTTAGAGACATTGCTCAGCGAAGCTCTCCCTTTCAGGAATTTAAAGATGAGAGGTTGCAAAGAAAAGATGAGATTCAAGTGCCTCGTTGGTGCAGGACAGCATTTTGTTGTGTAGGAGCTCTGCCAGCCTCACTGAGAGGAGGTGTGGAGCATGTTGGAGTCAGCAGGAGTAAGGTATAGTCACTGGGATGAACGTTGGAGCCATGAGAATGAAAATTACATTCAGGGGAGCTCTGCTGGCTGTCCTCACCCAAAAATGAAGATAAAGCGTGCAGAGAAAATCAGGGTTTTAAAAATAATCCATCTATTGGCAAATAGTTGATTAATATTTTTATCCTTAAAAAGGATAGATAACAGCTAACAAATAAGCTTTTTTTTTTCATTTTATCCTTAACACTTTATTTTGGAGAACGTTATTGATTTGTCAAAAGTCCATCTGTTTGTTTAGGTCCTAGACCAAAAGCATCAGTGTGGAAACTGATCTCCTCCCTTATCCAATAATTGCCGGAATATATTACCATATTTCCATTGCTTGAATATATCTGCTTAGTATCAGCTCTGCTCAGCTTTCACAGTACAGCTTTAGTTCATATATTTTATCTTTTTGATAGTGAATGAGCAATCCACACATTGCAGTACATTGATTTCAGCACATGGGCCCCTCGAAAAGTGGGGAAATCACTGTTCTGTTTGGTTCTTAAAATATGCAGTGTGCTTTCAACAATAACTACTGAGGATCAGATAGAGATGGAGAATGAATTTTTTGAAAGGTGCAGTCTTGAGCTTGTCATGTATTTAGGGAAAACTTTTCCTGGGAAAACAGGCAGCTTGACGAGATAATTTTGTAGCAATGCTTTTTCTCCTGGATACATAAATTTAAGTTCAAGCTATCTTGTGCTTTGGCACCATATTGTGTAAGTGTAAGCATATATTTCTGACCTCTTTCTCCACCCATTAAGCCTAAATAAATTAGTCAGTTTTCTATGAAGTGTATAAGTGGATCCCTAAATTCTAACTCAGCTAGTTTTAGAGCTCAGTAAATGAGCTCTGCGAGACCCATAGAGTAAATATCAGGAAACTCTGTAGGAAACCCTCTATGGTGACTTCCCAAACAAAGCTAAATACAGTATGTGACAGAAAGAGACTTAGATCAATCACAGGAGATTGCTCAATTTTCATAATACTTGTAGCAGCTTGTCCACGCAGAACTTCATTGCCTGTTTTCACATCCTGACCTTTTCCTTGCTGTCAGACACCATGTCACTTTCAGGAGACCTTGTGCATGGTTGAAAGTCCCTTCATTTTTAAAAATTAATCTTTATTTAGCCAGTGAACTAGCTTTTAAGGAAGCACTACTTAACCCAAGGGGCTTCAGCAGCACTTGAGTTTGATGTCACTGTCATTGGCTACATTCCTGTCTCACACTTGTTTCTGTTTTCCCTGTTCCTTAGAAAGCAATTTATTTTTTGTTAAAAGCAATTACAAGTCTCAGAAAGCTCTTAATATGACAAAGAAAGCATAAGGTTTGACCCAGTGTGTCTGTGTATTCAATAACACAGTTCCTAATTGCTCCAGACACCAGAAGGGCATCTCGTGAAAATGTTTGAGCAGAGTGAAGAGCTCTGGGTTGGGTTTTTAAGCTATTGCAGTTCATATTTAGTGGAGCTTTTTTAGACCAGCAGGATTTAGAATTCAGGAAGTAAATCTTACGGTATTCTGGGCTTTCATTTGTTACTGTGCTGCTTCAAATGAAGCAATAACTTCCTGGCAGAAAAAAATAAAGACGTGCTTCCTTTTGGCTGGAGTGTTCAAAGAGACTGAAAAGAATGACTTGTCAGTGGAAGCAGACATAGAATCACCTTTATATTTGTGGAAAATCCAGGCCTCTGCTATTTAGTGAAATAAGTTCCTGTTCTTCAGCGCCCAAAGTTACATCCCCTCCAGTGCACCTAGTACTTGCTCCCTTTCTCACTGACCGCCTCCCCTGACATTTGTTTCTCAACAGCAAGACCTGGAGTGCATGATTTTCAGAGCCTTTAATCTAACGGGTAGATCAGTATCAGTGTATTTTTAATGGTGGTGTGGGTTTTTTTAATCAGTTGAGGTCGGTTTCTGTCTGACTGACTTGTTCCCAGCCAGCTCCAAATGGCTGCTGCTATAGCAGATGTATGCAAAGCAGGACAAATGCTAATGAGTGACCATAAGCAAGAAGTGCCTGTCATTTTTATTCAAAGCATGCAGGAGGGTTTTGTAAGTGGTTAATTTGCCATTGACTGAGTGAGGATGCCAGATACCCTTCATTCAAAAACACAAATTATCTCTAAACAGGGATCCTGCTACTCAAAAATAATCAGAAATATGTTCAATTTATGGAATGTAGGTTACAAGTGTGACCTCAAGCCTTACTTGAAAACACCCTCTTTATAATGGTCACTGGCATTATCATGCTTTACTCACAGCTTCTGCAGCAAAATATTTGAAGGTAAGATGTGGCAAATTAAGCAGCAACCATCTCCAACTGAAAGGAAAACTGACTGCAAAGTGTTGGAGTTTTCAAATAATCTGCACCATTCGGTGCAAAAGAAGGATGGATTTTGCTCTAGCTTGCAATAGCAAAATCAGTGCAATGCATTAATTTATTCATAGGCATTTGCAGAATTTGGCAGATTATCCTTATTCATGATGTATGTACCTCCATGAGTGTGTATGATGCTTTACAAGAAAATTGTCCTTCCACTAAGGTTCATTGTCCCTGCTACAAAGTGGTCAAAATCTAATTACAATCAATATAGGCCAGACACTCAGTGGATGAGATGTGGAAGTTGAAGGAGCTTGATGTAAAAAGACTAAGCTAAATAAGTGGATTTAAAGAGTGTTCTTTGCAGAGAAGATAATGTGAGTTAATGAAACTTGAGGGAACCAACTAAAAAGAAGAAGCTGTCAGCTCCTTGTCTTCCTCTTTATCTTATTTTCTGGGTTTCAGACGCGTTACCATTGTGCAAAGAAAGCAGCTCATGTAACTGCCTTGTTAGATATCACGCTGTCTCTCTCTTTCTCTTTCGTTTTCAGGAGTATAAGTTCGATCGATACATAGAGGATGGCAAGAAGAAAACCACATTCTACAAGGCAGGAAGAAAACTGAAGTATTTCCTAATGCCCTTTGGCTCTGGGATCAGCATGTGTCCAGGGAGGTTCCTCGCAATGAATGAGATGAAGATGTTTCTTTTCATACTATTGTCTCATTTTGATGTAGAACTAGCAGAAAACAAAGCTGTCAGACTTGATAACAGTCGCATGGGCCTTGGTATCCTCCTGCCAGACGTTGATATTGCCTTTCGTTACAAGCTAAGGTCCTTAAGAAATTGAGCAGCTGCCTGTATGCTTTCCACTAATCTCCATGTTTGCTCTGTTTCATCACTCAGCTTTATATTTTTGGAAACATTTGCTTTTCCCTCTCTGCTTTTACCTCCTTCCTCTTTGTTTCTAAGGAGAAAAGCCGTTGGGCTGGAGGTAGAGGCCAGATGCAGGGATGTGCAACCTCAATTTGTCCTTCTTGAGTTGTGAGAAGTGAGGTGACATGACAAGAGTCTGACCAAGTAAATAGCCCAGCATCTCTACGAGGTGCATCCCCATGCTTTTGGCCATGAGATGAGCAGGATTTACAGGGAGGATGAATCCAGGCCACTTACATGGGAAATGGGCTCAGCCCTCTGTCACAGGGTTGGATTGGGAGGTCCCATATACCTATCATGTAGAGGAATAGCAGCATCTGCTCACAGAAGCATAGTATCTAGAAAGGGGGAGCTTATTTCTAGAGGATGAGATGATTTCTTGTGATTATTATCCTAACTTTATATTTCCTTTATTTCTTTCATGGTCTTGAGAGCCTTAACCCTTTGTTTGGGAGATGTGATGGAAGTTGTGTAGGGTGGTGGAGGATGATTTGCAAGAATGTCTTACTGACAACACATTTCTAACTTCAAGTTTTTGTACTGAGGGTGAATGCTTTGATTTCTTGCTCCTTTTCTTTTCTTTTCTTTTTTTTTTTTTTTGGTACAGTGCAAAAAAAAAAAAAAAAACCGATTTCTTTCCTGCAATCATTTAAAGTCAGAAGGGAAGTTCTGTTGATTTTAATAGGCTCTTGATCAAGCCTAAATTATCTATTTTGGCTTTTGAGCCCTCCAAAACAGCATATTCTTCAGGGATGTTTGAAATTATTCTATCACTTCGAAAATTAGCTTCTCATTCTCTCACTGTTTCTTAGTAACATGTTCATGCATTTATTTTGACCATTTCTTATGTTTTTTCATTTCTCCAAAAAGGCAAGAGGAAGAGGGTTTCAAGGGCAAGTGTGGTATCTAAAAATGGTTTTTAACATTGCTTTACTTAGCCTAAATTATGCACAGGCAGAGTAGTGTGACCTGTGTTTGGAAACAGACATGTCCATCTGCAAATTGGAAAATAGGCTCTTCCCTGGGGCCAAAATTTGAGCAAGTGAAAACCCTGGGCAGCCACAGAAGTTTATACTGGCTGTCCAACCCATTCATTGGGTGCCCAGCTCTTGTTTGGAAAATTAATTTCCTAGTGCACAAAATCTGAAATTTTAGACCCTGTCTCTCTTCCCAGCCATCACTTCAGAGATTGATGAGGATTCCCATGACTGTCCAGTCTCAATTTGCCAAGATGATAATTGTGATGGCAGAATAGCCACATCTGTTGGCCTTGCCTTGTGTTCCTAAAAAATATCTCTCTTTGGGATGTGCCAGAGTAAGTCTTTCAAAATCAGAAATTCGACTCATCTGTAGAGCACTTGATGGCCTATAAATGAAAATTACTACCTAAATACTAAGAATTATTTATTATTATTTGTGTAGAAGCCTGTTCAGTTATTTGTGTAAAGCACATACCCTAAAATAAGCGTCAGCATCAGTAGAAAGACTTTCAGAGATTGGTAAAGCCACATTCCAAATCTTCCAAGAAGAAAATTGTGGGTTTGTGCGATACGTTGATAAACATTTTCTTTTCATATATAGTATCAATAATGTCTAAAATTTGGAGTACACTTTCGTTAAATGGGCTTTGCAGTTGATTAAATGCTTTTACTTTACTTCAACATTTAATCAACAGCAAAAGCTGATTATTGCTTTGTCCCACAGAATAAAATTGGTTTTTATGGAGACATTCTTGTACTCAGGTTACTTATTCCTGTGGTTACTCTGTAGAAGCTATTCTGTACTCAGCTGCAGCTCACAATCCAGTTTGGACATTAGAGCCTGGTTTATTGAGAGAGGGAACATTGATATCATTACACTGTTGACTGTATTCCATTATTGCTTATATGTAAGCTGTAAAATGTCTCATGCTACAATTGTGATGAATCCTTCTTTGGCATCCAACTTTAAAACAAACCTGAAGCAACTGTGAAAATAACAGTGGGTATTTGTTTTAAACAGAAACCTCTTTTTCGTAATTGTGTTCTATTTTTAGGATTTTGAATTAGAGTATCACTGGCTGCTGCTTAATTTGATAGGGCATAACAGAACCATTCCAAAAATACATGCAAATCATTACTAGTTTCAAATTAATTGCTGATCAATTTGTATAGTATCTATTCTGAAATTAAAAGAACTAGATTGTTTCCACAGTAACTAGTTAAATCTCTATGGTATGCTCCATTTAAGAAAAAAGAGAAAAGGGTCAGAAGCTTTCCCAGAAGTTGCAGGAAACGTCTATGAAGCCACTTGGAGACCTTGCATTGGGGTTAGAGAGCACCACGCAAGAGGCCAGCATTCTGCTGGGATAAAAGTTGCTTGCTCTTTCTGCTCAGGAGCCAAAATAATCAAATGCAAAGCAGGGTCTGCCCAGCCTGGCCTGGAATTGTGTCCCTGGTAACCCAGGCTCCTGGTAGATCAGTTTGGCTGGTGAGCAGTGCATCACTACCTTGGCATACCTTGGCTGCTGAGGAAGTAAGCCTCACCCCCATGTAAAGTCATGAGAGCTGGAGCTGGCCAGAGGGGTTAAGCTGTTCTGGTCCATGTATTCAGCAACTGAGGAGGGGACATATTGAAGGCCAGCAGCTGGTCTGACCAGGAATGACTCAGTCTCCATGGAGCAGGACTGAAAGGCCCAAGGTGTTGGTGTTCCTGGTCAATGAGGTGAGACAGCACAACAGGGTGTAGCATCCCCAAAAGTCCCAGCTGGAGCCAAGCTAGCTGCAGGATGCTGTGCCAAGAAGGGAGTGTTACTTTACACAGGGCACAACACCCTTTTTGATGACCTCCTCTGCTGCAGGGCCCAGCAGTGTGCAGCTCTGAGTGTCCGTCACTGGAACACTGGAAAGAGGCAAAATCATGTAAGCAGAAACAGCAGTGCTCTTTGCCAGCAGCACTCTTTGCCTGTGGGGCTGCAGGGCAGGGTGGGGCGAGGCAAACCTGTGCTTTCCTTTCCCACCTCTCCACTTTAGCAGGGGGGTCTGTCCTTCCAGCCCAGCAGTACCTGCTGGGGGCTTCCACAGACCTGGCAGGTGCATGGTCAGGCAGGAGGAGCACATGGGTACCCCCTGAATTTCTCTGCTGTTTCTTGATGAATTGGTACACTCACTCATCAGTTTGAGATGTGACTCGTCTGGTCGCTACCAGCTTCTCACTGTAAATTGTTGATGTCTATGGCTGTATCAATAGTATCTTCTGCTATTAAGATATAAGCACCTTTTTTTCACAAAAAAAATAGGTTTATTACGTCAGTATGGCCCTTTATAGCACCCAAGAAGAAATTCAATTTATCATGAACTAATGTGAATGCTAAAACATAATTTTTTAATTATTCTTCTTGTTTTAATTTATAGATCGAATGTTCTCCATTTTCATGCTGGAACTTAGTACTGCTATATGCTATTGTAAACTTTTTAAAATGTTCCATTATTTAGGAAACCATCTAGTATATGTATACCTGTTTGGAAATTGGATTTTCATATCTCTGTCAGTATGTCCTAATGTAATAATATAAAACCATGTAAGAGTTGTTCTTTAGTTTGTGCTTTTAAGCCAGCTGCATGTCACTATTCTTGGCACTTCTATTTTTATGAATAATTACAGGTCTGTGAATTTCTCTTGTAGAATTATTCATGATCTTTTATTTTGTCATTATTTAACTTTCTGTCATTCAAGAGATTGTAAAGTGCTCTTAATTTTGCAAACTCACAATTTGTATATAGGTGAACAATGGCTAGATTCTACTTTAACAGTTAATATCCATTGTTCAGGCTCCTAGAGCAACTAAGGTACTTCTGAGCAAGGAAATCAAAATCTCATTATTTTAGTAATCTAACATCTTAAGGGAATTTTGTATTTCAAGGACACAATAAAAATGAATATATCTATTTTAATATTGAATGATTGTCCATGGTACTTTTTCCAGCTTATG
The DNA here is from genome assembly GCA_024734555.1 of Trochalopteron elliotii. NCBI lineage: Eukaryota > Metazoa > Chordata > Aves > Passeriformes > Leiothrichidae > Trochalopteron > Trochalopteron elliotii. The sequence goes on from JANPWX010000024.1 coordinate 5,836,164, forward strand.
TTTATACTTTTCTCACAGATTCACAACTATTGCTTTAATTTTTTAATTATTGTTTCAACATACTACATTTTTCTGTTACTTGATCTTGACAGATATTTCTGTAAAGAAAAAAAAAGCCAACTTTAATTCAGCAGTGGAATACAGAAACTCCTCTAAATATTGGTAATTATCATGTCTTTTTTATCACCCCCCCACCATGAAACATAAGCCAGTTCTCATCAGATGAGATAAAAAAGTGGTACTTCTGGCATTCTTAGGACATTATTCAAAATTAGTATAAAGATCTGCAGTTCAATAGTGATTCCTAAGTACAACTCTTAGGCTTTTGCTTTGGCAAGCCTCCATGTAGTACAAGATGTACTACCTAGTGTAAAATATTCTGTCTTCACAGATCATTCATTTTAAAAGGGGATATGAATGAAATTATTACGATACACAGCGCTGCACCAGCAAAGCACAACTTGGCTTTTCTAGGTATCACTGTAACTGGTGAGTTCTACAAGTAGGTATTTAATAGAAAGGTTGTACCCTAAAGACGTCAGTGTTTTCTATTCCTTCATGCAGAAATGCTTGTCAGTATGTCTGCAAGGGTTTTTGAAGATACTTCCTAGAGAAGACAGATCTGCAGCATTTTCCGGGTTTGATAAACGTGTGTGTAGCTGTGCAATCGTTTTAACTCCAGGCTATATTAGAAGTTACTGAAATTTCTAAATTAAAAAGTGGCATTGTTTGAGATTTCTTGAAGGGCACATTTCTGGGTGAGCATTCCACAATGGTCTAAAAGATAGCTTGAAAGGGAAGAGTTAGTGAGACCCTCTAACACTATGTTTTATCCAGTATTTGATTTGATACTAGGTACTGTCTTGATGTTGCTTGTATAGCACTCTATTTTAAAACTGTTCAAGGTATCAATTTATGCATATTCTTAACTCATATGAATAGAGCTATTCTAACTGCCAGACCATAGAAAGTGAAGTATTTTCCTGTCTACTACCTAAACCAGCCCATGTACCCTGGCTAGTCATGTCCCCATACCCACTACATATCAGAAAAATTATCTCATTACAAAAACACTCCTCACAACTATGCTTTTGGAACTGTTGTGATCCTTAAGTTATTGTGTATGTTTATAATATGCATATGTCTGAGTTTATAATATGCAATAAATATGAAGAAATATATAAAAGCATATTTTAAAAAAGGAAGGCAATGTTCCATTTTAAAGTGAAAGGAAGGAAGCTGTAGTGGGATATTGATCCTCATATAAACCAGTTCTGTGTTTATTTTATGCATCAGGCTTTCCTGGGATCTCATGTACTGAGGTTGTATGAGTACATCATTCATAATAGTAGAAATGTGCTTGTCTTCAAAGCTATTCACACCAAAATAAATAATCAAAAGAAGCCTAAGCTTCAGCTGTTCTTGCTAGAAGCCTTGCAGGATTCTTTCTATCTTCAAGGATTTGTTAAACAGATTTTGACATTAATGTGTTGGTTTATTTTTCTCTTCCCCAAAACCAGCAGCTGTGAGTACAGAAAAGTTTAATAAAAGTCTAAGTTCTGGCTACAGGGAGAGTAAAAGTCAGTAAGCAAACACTCTGTGATGACTTTTGACAGCGACTTCTTCCCCATCAGCTCCTCTTTCCAACTACCTCTTTCTTCCAAACAGTTTAGTCGCTCGCTAACCTCCTACAGGCAGCAAGTCTTTCCCTGTCTAATTTTCATCTTGTGAGCCAGTGAATCGCCTCTCTTCACAACGTATCTTTCAGTTGCCTTTTAAAAATGAATTCTTTACAGCAGCCTCTTGCAAAACCGGCATCGCAGGTGGCTGCAGCTGCGAGAAGTGCCGCCTCGCTAAAGCTTTCAACCTGAAAAGCGGATGGGCATTAGTTGAGCTCGTGCTTGAAGCACCGGGGGATGCTGCCGCTCCGGGATGGCCCCGGCCCGCAGCGGCGGCGGCAGGGACCCGCACCCTCGTTCGCATCCCGCATCCCCGCCCGCCGCCCGCCGGACTCCCGCCGCCGGCTTGCGCTCCGGGCGCTCCCACCTCCCCCGGCCCGCGACAAAAACCAGGGGACAGTGGACTCAGGAATGACTCCTGCATGCCCCTTCCTAAAAGCAGCACGAGCTTCCAGGGATGCTGCAGTGGGACAAGGGGACGGGACCCCCGAGGAGGTTCCTAGGGAAGCGGTCTGGGTTGTTCTGTGAGTTTGGAGGGCTTCGGCTGGTGGAGAGGAGGTTTACTCTGGAAAGGCGATTGTTTTTCCCTAATCCTCAATTACGAAGATTTAAAAATAGTATTAAAGGGGCAATCTGTTCTGCAACTTCTCGGAAGAAATAATTGTTGATTTAGATAAGCACTGATCCCTTCAGTGTTTGATGAAGACGTTAATTTATGGCTGTCTAGCAGTTTATGGCTGTCATTAGATTTTCAGCTTTGTCTCTCTTCGAAATGTATCTTTATTTTTTTATTTTAATCCGAGACAATTATGTAAGAAAACGGTTATGTTTGATCTAAAATACATCATTTTCCTACAGCATTTCAAATTATTCACAGATCATAGTTCTTATATGTGCATATATGAATTTAAAAATACAGCAGTAAAGTGCTTGAAACAGACCATAAATTTGCTTCCTATTTTATTACACGTCTCTGAATCAGGTTGAGAGGACAAGGGCAACTAGGGGCTTGGGGAAGGATTTAACCCTTCCCGGGGCTGGAGAACGAGCCGAACCAGACCAAATTCCCCTCCGGAGCGCTTCGGGGGCGGGTGTGGGCGGGCTGGGTGACACCGAGCTGATGAGTGACCAGGGGGAAACGGAGCTGGCTGCAGCTCTGTGCTCACTTAGCAGATGTCCCCTTTCCGACGTGGTCGGTAGCTAGGAGCCCCCGGCTGGCGCTGGGGGCCGGGGCAGCCGTGCCGGCTCCCGCTCCCTGCGGCGGCTCCCGCCTTCGCCCCTGCCCCGGCGGGATGGCAGCGCAGGAGCGGGCACAAGCGGCTTAACCCCTGCGGCGCCTGCCCAAGCCGTACAACACTTCAGGGAGAACGTGCCCTACGCCTTCCATGGGCTCCGCTAGTGCCGGAGTTTCCCAGCCGGAGGCCGGGGCCCCGGGGCCGCAGCTGCCCCGCGGAGCGGGCCGGGGCCGGCGCGGAGCCCAGAGCGACTTCTCCTAACTTTTGTCCCACTCTGACAAGGTGCTCTTCCGCCGTTTGCTTAGAGCCTCAGCATCCCTCCGGCCTGTGGGCAGGGGCGGTGCGAGCACAGTTACAAATGATCCTGAAGAGAGTGGCGGAGTCCCGGCTCGTCTGTTTTACCCCCCTCACAGCCTCCCACCGCCACCACCACAAAAAAAAAAAAAAAAAAAAAAAAAAAAAAAAAAAAAAAAAGTGTTAATTGCTGCAAAGTTTCCGAGCACGTGGATAATTTACTTTGACTGCTGAGTTTTAATTAAAAGCAAACTTATTTATGTTTCTGATGTTTATATTAGGCGATTTAATTACGTTTAGAGCCAGCGTCGCACTTTTTTCCCCCCTTCTACCCTAAATCACATTTTCATTAAAGGTTTTAATAAGAAAACTCACTTGACCACTATTCATTATCTAGTCCCCTCCATGCACACAAGTTCACTTACCCATTCATTTATTCACTTACTCATTCCAGCAGATCCGCTGCAACTGCTGCTAGCAGGGATGTGAACACTCATAATTATTTGTCAAAGTCTGGAAAGTGTATTATCCCTTCTTCTAGTGGTAATTAGTTACCATAGCATCTAATACGTAAATGTGCCCAGAGCACACCATTAACAGTTAAGCGGAGGATTCAATTTAACACATGATTATATCTTTCATAAGTCATTACATTAGGAAAGCCAATGTCACTCATGCTGGGACAATCTAGGCTCCGAGCCGGGGTAAGGGGCCGGGGAAGGGAGCCAGGCTGGGCGGCGGGGGCAGAGGGAGCTCCGGATGAGCCTAAAGGAGATCCCGGTTCGGTGGGGCGGCTGGAAACGGGGAAGAAGCTCTTTTGAAAGGGTACATGTTCATTTCTGGCTAAGTGATCTGTCAAGCTTTAAGGGGGGTGGGGGAGCCTCTCTCCTCCCCCCAGCCCGGCACACATTACGCTCGCATTGGCAAGACCTGCTCAGGGACTGGCCCAGTGGCTTCGCGCCGTTTCCCAGGGAGGATGCCCGGTGCAGCGCGGCGGGAGAGTGGGGCCAGGAGTGGTAGCACCTCTACCCGGCACGGACCCCTCGCCCCGCTCCGAAGCAATCGAAGATGGAAGCAAGAGAGCCCAAAGTCGGGCGGCAGCCGTAGCCGGGGATGACAAAGATTTTCATTCCGCTGTCCCTTCGCCCGGAAGCAGAGGCAGGCGAGAGAGCGGTGAACGGACAAACCGCTCCATGTGCCATAGCCCTCGCTCCCCGGAGCCGGCGGGGAGCACTCCAGGCCCGGCCCGCACACTTGGGACGCTGCCCGCTGTCCACGGGAGCCGGGAAGCAGAGCGTGGGCCTCCCACAGCCCCTTGCCTTCTCCCCACTTTGGGTCCCGGCCGCTCCCGGAGTTTGCTGGGACCTGGCTTTTCTTCTCCCACGCCACGGCCGGGCAAAGCCGAGCGGCGCCCGCGCTTTCCAAGGGAACCTCTCCGGGAAGGAAGCCCGCTCGGTAGCCAGAGACATTAAGCGGTAAATATTGCAGCAAATGTGTCCTGCGATGTTATATGCACGAACACACACTCACACAGACACACACACGCACGCACACACACACAGGCACGCACCACGCCAAGCTGGTGGCGGTGGTTAATTCCTAATCAGAATGATGGACAGCAGAGACAGAACAATACAAACTAATGGCTGTGTTGCTGATCACTTTACCCCTTGATTAAAGACACCCAATTATGGCGCAGAACAGTGTCGTAATTATGTTCCTTAATCACATCCAGGAGGTTTAATTGCCTTAACGATGTGTTTCATTAAATGAATTTAGGTATTATAGTCGACAGTTTTCATACACAGTTGTTTTCAAATTAACATAATATTAGACATCGTCATGGAAATTGTTTTAATAATCATAATTAGACGCACCCAGCCTTTGTCTAGTAAATGCTGAGAGACGCTTCTCCTTGCGCCTGGGGGCTGATCTGCCCACCCTCTCTGGGCTGCCTTCCCACAGCTCCGTGGCACTTTACAGTTATGTTTCCTGAAAAGTTACAGGTTCTGATTAATCTTTTTTGATGGGAAGTGGAGCAGAAAATATTTATACCCTTCCCCCGCCTGTGGTGCTGCCGTTGGGAGAGGCGGCTCCGCGGACACCCGGCGCCGGCCCGGGCCGCCCGAGGGGAGGGGGGAAGCCGCAGGACCGGGACCCCCGGCCCGGGCTTAGCGCCGAGTAGACAGCCTGGGGGGGGGGGCCCCCCGCTTCCCCTGCCCTCGGGTTGGGGCAGGGCGGAGGGTCCACGAGGGGAGGGGCGGCTCCAAAGCTCGGTGGATTGGGAGGAGGCGGGGGGGCGGTCCTGCAGCGTACCCCGCGGCTCTTCCAGCCCCACGGCTCGGGGCGGGCGTGGAGCCGGGACGGGAGGGCAGGGCCCGGCGCTGCCCCACGGCTACTGCCCGCAACGGCAGCGGGAGAAATGCAGCGAGGGAGGAACTGCTCGCCTCCCTCCCTGCCTGGGACACCCGGAGCCGGGAGTGGGGTGACGGGGAGGGTACTGGGGAGCACTCAGAGCAAGGCAAAGGAAAGAAAGCTACCCACCCCCACTGTCCTTAAATCTGGATAGATATGCTTAACAAAGCACAGCGGAACACAAGCGTTTGTTCAAAATATTTTAATAAAGATTCTTTCCGACATAGATACACATACAAACGATCGTACATTGCTGTCATAATCTGATTGACCTATTTAATATATATCACTCTTTACACATCCATGACCTGCCAACAGATCCATCATGGCTCCTATTTTGCCATCCAACCTGACAGTCCGAATTTGTATTATCTGCAAGTAGTGGAAAATAGCAGGACTCGTTCTTGAAAAGAAAAAAAAAAGAAAAAAAAAAAAGAAAAGAAAATGAAATTAAAAAAAATCTTGATTTACAAATGGCAGAGAGACAGCCACCCAGCCATGCAAACTCAAACTGAAGGCTCACTTTGGGTAAATAGCTACTTCTCGCTTTTCATGTCTCATTTTTCTTAAAAAAAAAAAAAAAAACCAAAAACAAAAAACACACCAAAAAACCAACCAAACAAAAAACCTCAAAAACCAAACCAACCAAAAAAAAACCCAAAAAAACCCAAAAAACAAAAACAAAATCACAAACCAAAAACCTGCCCCCCACATCCCCTGAAAAAGGAAGAGAAGAATTCCACGCGTTCTCTAAATTAGCCTAAAGTATTTTAAAGTATTTAAAATTAAATAGTCATCCACAGTCAGAATAATTTACATACACATTAAAAGCGGTTTAAATTATACCTTCGAAAACACAGCGCCTGGGAAAACATTGGCTTGGCAACTGTTCTTGTAGCAGCTATTGCTCTGATGCCTTGTAAAAGTAAATAGTTATTACTTGTTATAATGCAATGAATACCCTTTCAAAAATCAGTTGGTTGAGCAATTAAGAATACACTTTTCCTGTAATTTTTGGACTGAAGCAATTTATTAAAGCTCAATTTAAATACAGGGATGATGCAACTTAAAATCCAGATGACCTTTCATAAACCTAAGCAGCTCGGATACATCAACATTTCTGGCTATATGTTGTTGGCAAATAAATGTTTTAAACACTTGGCACACAGTTTAAGTTAATCCATAAACAGAATTTTAGAAGCATTTAAAGTAACTGCACATAAGACCCATGACCTTAACACATGATAAATATTGTTGGCGTGGAAGGGTCATTTTAAAGAATAATAAATAGCATGTCTTGTTTATACATCATTGCAAAGTGGAAAGAAACAAGGTGCACATAAATATTTCTTTTTAAAATGCGATACTTTCAGCCACACGGAGTAAGGGTTTGATCGGTTATTTTTTTGTCTTTTTTTTTTTAACTCTCGATTTTTTTTTAAATCACTCTCACCAAACTTTGCGCATTTTCACAGGATCAAAGTTTAGAGACGATAAAAAATACAAAGTCTTCCATAGCAATGGTCCAGTCTCTTTGTTTCTGCGAGTCACTTAAATAATAAGTTTACATTTCAAGTTTGTTTCCTGGCTCAGAATAATAATAATACTGCTAATAATAATTAATTAAAAAAAAA
>JANPWX010000024.1:5856651-5926546 GCA_024734555.1 Trochalopteron elliotii
TTCCTCTCTTTTTCTCTCTCTCTCCTTCATCTTTCTCTTTTTCCTGTCTTTCTCATTGACTGCCTGGCTTACCATCTTTCTTTCTGTCTTTTCTCTTTCTGTCTTTTTCTTTATTACATTTTTTTCTTTCTCTTTCTTTCTTACTTCTGCTTGGATGGTTTTTTGCTTCATATACCATATGGCCTTGCTTCATTTTAAAAGTGACAGGATCTTTTAATGACAACAGTGATCATGACCAACAGGAAAGCTCCTTGTAACAGTGCCTATCTCTGAATAGCAATGTGACACTCACAATATTTTTGAGCCAAACCATTGAAATGGGATTTGAACTTGTTTTTCTATCCAGAGAGGAGAATGCTGCCAGCTATGGTCCCAGCACTTCACTCACTGTGTGGGCAGAGGCCTGCTGGTGCAAGCTAAAGGAGTCTGCTTCACTGCATCCTCAAGGATCAGGGAAGGAAAATCAGGGAAGCATCAGCAGGTGAGGTACAGACCCTGCTGAGCTCCTGAGAGGTCCAACTGCTGAGCTCTGACATCTGGGGCAGCCTTGGGGTTGCTCAGTTAGTCCTTTCTTCAAACCCAGGCATAGCACACCCACTGAAGAGCTGAGCCAGATACCAAGGTGGGGTAAAGACAGAGGCCATATGCCATCCCTGGAGGAAAAAAACCCATACAGTTTCATTTTGTGAGGAACTTTCAGAGTTGTCTTTCAGAGTATTTTGCAACATAACCTCAGTTGCCAAGGACAATCCAGGTACCACTAGACTTACACACAACTTCCTTTCTGAAGGTAAGGTCGAGTGACCAGAGAATGCTTGAGGGCTGACAAAAGCTTTTAGCATCCTTAGTCCTGTCTTAGGCTGTCACAGAGACTTACTGGTGTTTCCTTTGCAGAATAATTTGATTATTCCAGGAGAGGATTGCTGGAGGCGAAGAATTCCACGCACCTGCAGGCTGAATCCACCAAGGTGACAGTCAGTTGCGTAAAGGCACGTTTGCATGGAGATCTGAATGTATTTCAAACTGATTTACTTCAAAATTGTCCCATTTCTCTCACTGGTGAACCACTTGGACAGCAGTTAGATTTATTTGAGTTTAAATGGGCATGAAAACAAGTGGTGAGGCTGGAGGCAAGATTAGGTGCATCTGATCTACAAAACATGTAAGATTACTTCTAGGAACTTCTGAGCTGAGGTTTTGTCAGGGAAAGGGCATGGAGCCTTTCCACATCTCTGACCCTGTACACACCTACACATAACATCAGACCTTGTTAGCACAGGAAAGAAGACCTCCATTAATGTAGTGGTTGGTTCCCTACTTCTTGTCTATAACCCTGAATTAAAGAGCTTAGTGAAGAATGGCATCCAGTTTTTCTGAGGGGTTAGTTTGCTGAGGCCAAGCTTATTTATACCAGTCTGATTTGCCATCAGACTTGGAGAGGTGTGTGCTTGAACAGCCAGAGGTTCCCTGAGGCACATTTTTTAGATCACCAAATGGGTCATGGGGTATTCCTTGCCTTCCTCTCTTTACTGTGGCTTTAGGAATTTTTGCAGGAATTATCCAGTGTAATAGCAGAAGCTCATGCATGGGATGAATCTGGACCCAAGTTCTCACATATCACAGGACTTGGGCACCATTTTTGGTGATAAACTCAGAATTATGCCACCAGCATGAGACCAGGCACAGTGAGAAGCATGGACTCTGCAACACATTGTTATCATATCCACGCTGTTGATTCTGATTCTCTGATAAAGTTAATTGACTGAGTCAGGGCAAATTTGCTCCACACCTGCTCTGGACAGAGCAAGCTCAACCAGCTCTAATCAATCACTCCCACCAGGAAACTGGCACAAACAGTGCTTGTTCAGCTGGTGCCAGCAGCTGAACTTGATGGCACTGGTACAATCCCAGGGTGTAAGACTGTGGGATGTGCAAATAACCCTGGGGGAACCACATCAGAATCTTACACTAAGACATTTTATTTTTTACCCTTAAAGTACATTTCCTGAGCCTTTCTAATAAACTTTGTTAGTGTCAGTGTCATTCAGTTAAAGCTCTGGCAGCATCTCCTTCACATGAAGTATAATTTATTGCATTTGTGATCTGTCCATTATCAAATTGGTTCTAGGATGGACCAAGTGTGTCCACGTTCAACATCCTTATCTGGAGGCCTTCAGCAGGAGACATGGCTGCACTTTGCTGTATGGGTAGGGCATGCAATCCATGAGTCCAAGAAACTGTGTCTTGCATTTGCTGAATTCATTCATCAAGAGGTTCACCCAGATAAGGGTTGTTTAGAAAGGGCTATTGGACACACCACACCTGCCTCATCCTTTGTTTTATGAACATTTCTGAGCCTTTTAACCTGTTTTGCTCTGCCCTCCTGTCTGTACACAAAGCACTGCATCCAAACCCCATGCCTCTTTGCAAAGGGAATATGTCTCTAAAGGCTCTGGCACAAGCCTGTGGTAGCCTGTGGCTGTCCTGCACAGTGGTTCTCAGTGCATGGAATGAGAAGCAGTTGGACATGAACCCTGAGAAGAGCAGAGTTCTACCAGCCCCCTGCAACATGGTTCTGACATGGATTATGGCAGCCTTGGCAAGCCAGGATCTTGGGTCGGGCAGAAAACTGGTTAAGAGCTGAAACTCTTCCCAAGGCATCTGCAGAAGGTTAAACTCTATATTTGCAGACAGTAGGTGGCAGAAGAAAGGGAGGTAGACAGCACCAAACCTTATAAATCATGTCTGCTTTTGAAGCCCTTAAGTACGTTACTAGCTTTTTGTCAGCAGAGAGAGGAACCTGACTAGGATCCTTCCTTTGGAGATAATTCCGACCACACAGCAAACTGAGCAGAGGAGGGATGTGCATTGAGCTCAAAGATAATTTGACAAGAAGAAGAGCAGCAGCAGCAACAGCAGCAGCAATAGCAGCTGCAAAAATCCTAAAGCCCTAAATGGGCAACTACTTAGCAGGAGGCAAATAGAACTGTAAAGTAAAATATATTGCATGGAAAAAACATTTAAACATTTAAATCCTTTCAGTTCTGTTTACAGGCTGTAGCTACAGACCCTCATCCTATACCAAATATGGGTTTGCTAAATAACCCTTTATGCAGTTTGGGATCAGGAGCTTCAAACAGGACCAGGTGGCATTCAAGGGGTTATTGTGATTTGCACTCTGTCTCATGATAACTTGCTTTGTGCCCAGAAGTCTAATCAGAAATCAAGGAGCACATTTACGATTTTAGGCTGGATGTTGATAAAAAAACCTGGGCATGGGCAGAAGCAATGCTATCAACCCTCCTGTCCTCACTCCAGCTTTCGTGGGCACAGTGGTGGTGTGCTTCTCTCTGAGCTGGGCTCTGAAGACTCTCATGCTGGAGTTCAGCTGTCCCAGAGATTTTAATTCCTTGAACATCTGGTCTCCGTCTGCTACAGGAAAGATGGTGGGCCAGATGGGAAATCCTAGTGGCTGCAGACAGCCTGGGGGGCACCTATTACGTCGTTCTCAAAGATGATTTGAAAATGATAGATCACAGGACCTAAAGAGCTTTCACATAAAGGGCCTGACATTACTATAAATAAAATGCCTCTTTTTTCCAGTTGTTTTCTAAGGGAAAGGTATCAATACATGTAAGATATAAGAGATAAGTTCACTAGACATTCAGCAGGCCAACCATGCTTCTAGGAAAAGGAAAAATAAAAGGCAGTTAGTGAGCCTGGGTTTTTTATGGAGTGCAGTTGTTAGTACACCCTACTTCTGTTTGTCAACCATTCCAGATGGCCACTTCCAAACCAGTTTGGGAAGAGACAGGCTTGAGGTGTGGGCCCATGTAAAGTTCATGAAGTCATCAAGGCCAAATGCAAGTTTTGCACCTGGGTCAGGACAATCTGGAATATCAGTGCAGACTGGGGAATGAAGAGATTGAGAACCACCCTGTGGAGAAAGACTGAGGAATCCTAATGGACAGAACTTGAAAAAGAGTTCTTGCAGCCCAGGAAGTCAGCTATAGCCTGGGCTGCATAACAAGAAGTGTGTCTGTCCATCAGGTTGGAAGAAGGTAGATTTAGATTGGACATAAAGAAGAATTTTTGTGAAGAGTGTGATGAGACATTGAGACAGGTTTCCCAGAGCTCTTGTGGATGCCGCTGGAAATGTTTAAGGCCAGATTCAGCGAGTTTTTGAGCAATCTCATCTAGTTGAAGGTGTCCCTGTCTGAGGCAGAGGGGGCTGGAGTAGTTGATCTTTAGAGCTCTCTTCTGACCCAAACTGATCTGTGCTTCTGAGGGTCCAAAAGTAGTTCCTGCCACTTCATACCTAAAGGACAATATGGTCTGCAAACAGGTTTGGCTCCCTTCATGCTGGATAGTCATCTCAGATTATCCTGGAAAGCTTTGTGTTTCCAGATGCCAAACCTGTCAGCATGCTCTGTTTTTTTCTTAGTGTAATTGTGCACACACTGTGTGGGGTGCCTGTACCGCATCTCTCATATTAGTTTAGGTATTGTAAACCAGCAAAAGAAGCACAAACTAGCAATTGCATCTTAGGGCTACCAGGGGCTGGAGGAGACAGAGGCCAAGTGCTCAGGGCTCTGGGTGAAACCGTTCTGTTGAAGGTGGTTTTGGCTTTAGCAGTGTGGGTATCCATCAGTCTGCGCCACTTTGTCTTGGGGACCAGGGACTCCCACTGCCTTTACTTACCCAGGAGTGCAGATGTAGCCTAAAAGCTTGAACCTTCATCATTGGGATAATCTCAGCTGAGGAGTGAAGATTGCACAACTTCCTCAAGATGTGAAATGACGGAGGAAACTTTGTTCTACTGAACTGGGCAAACCAGACAATACAGAGGGTCAGCAAATTTAGGGACAAACAGAGATTCAATGTAATTCATTTCAGTCCTTGGATTTTTTTTTTTTAACCTTTCCAATCAATGATAATCAGAGACTGACCATGCATCACTTACTGCCATCACTAAGAAAGATCTGGCAGCTTCTGCTTTGAGATTATAGAAATTGTTCTTTCAACTCCAAATCAGTGATGCTGCAGTTTGAATGCAAACCTGACTAAGGTTCAGTGGTTAATAGAAATGCAGTGTAACAAAGTCTAGTGCTAGATCATGTTTATGTTATGCTGTCAGAAAACCAGAAATCAATCCAATTTCAAATGGAAGGTGGACAACAGCTGCCAGAACTGCTGCTGGAATGAAACCCTGGAAGAAAAAAAGAAGGGTATTAGCATAGGGTAGACAGAACAGCTTATTTACAAAAATTATTGTCAGTCAAAGGAAGGGACCAGAACAGGAGGATTTTATTTCACAATATTTAATTGGCAATTTCACAGGATTTTATATCAGCCTGTATTGTGATTCTTAAGTAGTTACAGAAAAAGGTTAATCAAAATTAGAACAAAAAACCCCAGAAGAAATAATCTTATGACTAAACAGGAGATTTTGGTATTTCAGGTAATTTTTGCTGGTTTGTCTGGAACAGCAGGCACATTTTAGAGTCTCAGTCTCAGCTATGTGGACATGGCTTTATCAGTTTGCAGTAAAGCTCAGGTTTAGGTAAGCACTCTTCTTCAGTCCATTTGTTATAAACTATCCCTCAAGTAATAAATACCCATTGGTAAAACAGGGCTACAGAGTCATTTTATTACTATGTTTAGTATTTCTATTACAGAATAGTGCCAATGAAACAGGGTTAATGCAACCTTAGATTTTGCTTGCAAGAACAACACACAAAAATCTGCTATAAACCAAGAGAGATTGATACTTAAAAAAATGAAAGAGGGAGATAAGGCAAAACCAGAATGCCCTAGGAGCTGCCACCACTTGATAAAAACAGTCTGTGTATATGTGAGGATATTGGTTGTGCCATGAGAGGTAGCCTGGTGGTCATAGGAGGTTGTAAATCCAGATGGACACATGCTCTGCCAAGAGGAGAGCAGACAAGAGGCATTAAGTCAATTGTTTTGCACAAGACATTTTCAGGCAACGACCAGCAGGTAGAGTTGACCGAGTCCCAAAATACAGCACAGTCAGGAAAAGGCTGTGTCAGGGTAAACCCAGAGTTTGAAATGACAAATATGCAACTCTAATTCAGCATTGATTCTGTTAATTGACTTAATAGTTCATTTGTGAGTATTTGAAGGTCTTTGCTATGTTAACCATAGGAAAATGATGAAGATGGTGATGCTGTGTGCTGTCTAAGAGAAGGTGTGGGGAAGTGTGTTGTAGATGGTGCTGGCACATGCCTTTTGGAAACAACTGTTGGGTTGTGCTCCCGTAGTGCTGCACCGATCCGCTCACGCACAGGCAGTGCGTGGAACAGACCTCTGTTGGGCTCCTTGGCTCTTAATGAGTCTAAACAACAGCTGTTCTCTCCTTCTTTGGGCCAAAGTCAAATGCTGAAGCATAAAACATGTGGGTTACAGTGCCATGGAGGGAGTGTGCAATTCATCCTCCTGTAGCTGTGGCAGGCATGTGCACTTGTGTGAGCAGCATTTACATGCATACGACAGTCTTGGGGAGGGCAGGAGAGTCACAAACTACAGATTACGATTAAAAAGCCCAAAGGAACCACTGGAAACATTTAATTGGACCTCTCGTGCAATGTATAAGACTGCAGTGAATTAATTTGTTTAAACTAGATCATGTCTGTGGAAAAGAAAATCCTAATGTTTCAATTTCTCTGTCAATGCAGGCTAACCTTAGAGATAGCTGTTCTCAGTTTTTAAAACATGTTACTTTCTCCTGGTTTGAATCTGGTTAGTTTCAGCTCCTTAGCATTGCACTAATTGCACCTCTCTTAGCCAGACTGAAGATAATACTAATGTTAACTGAGTTGTCAACTTCCCACTCGTTGATGTCAAACCCTTCAGTTTATCACAGTAAAACACACCTCAGGAAGTCTTCTGGTTAGTTGCTGAACTCCTTCTGTATTGTTAGCTACCTTCTTGAGGAGGAGCAGCAGAACTGGATACTGTGCTCCAACTGCACTCCTTCAGGGGATCAGTAGTTGACTGGATGTTTGAATGCTGAGCCTGAATACCAGGGTCTTCTCCCCTGCTTGATATTCCTTGTTTATGTATCCAAAGATTACAGGAGACCCTAAATTGTACTTGGAGCAGTGTTCAGGTCTCTGGCCATTTTTTCTCTTAATTAAACTATCCCTCTTTCTTTGTCAAGCTGACAGAGTTACAATCAACTCAATAGTTTTGTTTAAGATGATGTGGGCAGGATATTACCATGGTTTTAGTAATCTTGAATTTTTCCAATATTTACAAACTATAGAGTAGATTAGACTTCTTTGTCAACTCTTCTGAAATTCTTGTACACAAAATGTCTTGCAGTGTAACCTCCATCTACAATTGTGTCAGGGAATTAATATTCATTTAAATGCACCTGCTATATCTACAATAATTTGCATGTGCACTTCAAATGTGCTACAAGTTATATTTAAATATGTGTTGCAGACCAGAGAACTGGTATTCAGCTGCTCACAGAGTTTAAAAGCAGAAAACACTATTACCATAATTTAATCTATGTTGGTCTATGAAGATTCTAGAATGGGTTCAGTTCAAGAAGCAAAGAGAAGCAGCCTGACATTGATTTCTGAAGCTGTACAATTTGGTCTAACTTTTGCATGACTTAGACTGAAAATTTCCTTTTCTGTGCTTGTTAGAAATAACATATAATTCCTGTGTGATCTGAAGCAGCTTTTTCAAGCTCACCTTTTCACCTAGTTCAGCTAGGTTTCAGCTGCTGAGAAGGTAGCAGAGTAACTGAATAATTTCAACCAAGTCCCATTATCCTCACCATTAACATTTTACACAAGTTCTAAATTAACTGTATTCAGTGCCTGTTGCTAGCTATTGAAACTTGCAAATCAGACAATGGCTGAGGTTAGAAGTGAACTCTGGAGGTCATCAGGTTCAAACCCTCTGCTCAAGCAGAGTCTGTTATAAGAGGTTTCCTAGGACCATTTCCAGTTGCCTTCTGAGTACCTCACAGGTGGCAACTCCACAACCCCTCTGGGCAAATTATTTCAATCTTTGACCAGCCTCACAGTAAAAAGAAGTGTGAGCTTTCTTTGTGTTTAGATGGAATTTCACGTTTTCAATTTATAACCATTACCTCTTGCCCTGTCTGTGGCTATTGCTGAAAAGACTCAGGCTCCCTCTTTGTTTTTTTTTATTTTCCTTCAGATATTTACACATGTTGATAAGATCCGCCCTGAGCCTTCCCTTCTCCAAACTGACTGTCCTAGCTCTTTCAGTCTCTCCTCACACAGGAGATGCTCTAGACCCTTGATTGTCTTTGTTGGCCCTGCACTGGATTTGCTCCAGTAAATTCATCTCTCTCTTATATTGGGAGCTTAGATCTCACCAGTGTTCAGTGGAGGAGAAAGATCAACTTTCTCAACCTACTGCCAACATTTTTCCTAATGCAGGCCAGGATAGTGTTGGCTTTTTTTTTTGCTTCACTGGTGACTCATACTCAGTTTGCTGTCCAAGGACCCCAAGATCCTTCTTTATAGAGTTGCTTTCCTGATGGTTGTCCCCAGCATGTGCTGGTCACTGGGGTTATACCTATATCTAGGTACAAGATTTTGCATTTCTCCTTGTTGAACTTCAATGATTTCCTCTCTGCCCAGTTTTCCAGCTTGTGGAGATCCCTCTGAATGGTAAAACTTCGGTGTATGAGACGCTCCTCAGTTTTTTGTCATCTGTGAACCTGATGAGTGCACTCCTCCAGCGTCCAGGTCAGTAGTGAGGCTAAACAATTTTGCACCAGTGTGGTGTACCTTGTGGTATACCACTAATAATTTGACCACAAATGAAATTTACGCTGCTGATCATAACTCTCTGGCCCCAGTTATTTACTCAGTTTCCAATTCATCTCACTTTCCACTCTCCTAACTTTTAGCTTATCAATTGTTCTATAATGATGACAATGAGACAGTGTCAAAAGCTTTACTAAAATCAAGGTAGACAACAGCAACTTCTCTTCCGTCATCCATCACAGTGGTTCAACATGACTTACCCTTCATACTTCTATGCTTATGACTTCCAGTTACTTTTTTCTTTGGAAAGTGTTTCCAGGCAGATTTTCATCATCTTCTCAGTGACTGAGGTGAGGTTAACCAGCTCTTTGTTCTTGCCCTCCTTGAAGATAAGAGTGACACCTTCCTTCTTCCATTCTTCAGAAACTTCACCTGCATGACAAGACCTTGCAAAGATAATCAAGAGTGACCTTGTGATGAAATCCAAGTTCTTGCAGGACTCATTGTGTATGTTTAATTTGTTTAAATGTTCCCTAACCTGTTCCCTAACCTGTTCTCTCCTCAACCAAGAGAGATTCTGGCTTTTCGTTGTTGTTAAACAGGCCTGGGGTTCCTGAACACTTTGCTCCTTTGGGGAGGCTGAAACATCCCCTTCTGTTTGTCCACTGACATGAGATCACCTGCTTCATTCAGAAATAGACTCACATTTTCCTTGTTCAAACTTTTATTACTATAACACAATGGCAGGGTATCTTCTGGTTGCCTTGATATCCCTCAGGAAGGCCAACTCTAGGGGAGCTTTGGCATTCCTAACATCATCCCTACATGTCCAGGCAACATTTATACATTACTCCTTTGTAGTCTGTCCTAGATTCCACCTCTCATATACTGCCTTTATGCTTTGGAGCTCTGTCAAATGTTCCCTGTTGAGCCAAGCCTGTATTCTAATACCTCTACCTTTTTTCCCCCCATTGATTATTGGTGTGAAGCATTGTTCTCAGAGGATGCTGTCCTTAAAGACATGTTACCTTTCTGAGCTACTTTAGCCTTCAGAGCTGCCTCCCATGGGATCCTACCTGCAAGATATCTGAATAAATTGAAGTCTGCTCTTCTGACCAGACTTTATTCTACTTGTCATCTTCCCCAATGAATGTGAATTCCTATGGAAGTTTACCAAATTTATGTTCACTTAGAATGGTTTAAGGAAATGAAAGACCAAGATTCAGTAATTGCTTAAGGAAGTAATTTTGGGGTTTGGGTTCCAAGCACATATTTTGTGTTTATGGCAAAGTAGAAATCCTTTAAAGTCAACTTAAGACAGGTAATACGATGCCATTTGCAGAGGATGGACAAAAAAAGATCCATTTCATCATCTCTGATGTTTTAGACAAAAAGGAATCCTTCATCCTTCTCACTGAAGTCACTGCATGGAATGTGGTTTCTTGCAGCAAATGTCGAGCATGTCTTGGCAGGTGGCAATGACTTTCAATAAGCAGTATGGATGGGTCACCTCATTTTGGATAGACAAGAGTTTGGGCATATTGATACAAACTGTACTATTACATTTGCTTTCAGGGTCACCAAATGATCATGATTTATTTTATTTACTGTTACAAATACCACACATCTGACACTGGTAAAATTTATTTTTGCAAAGGTTGTTGTTGTTGTTGTTGTTGTGTTGTTGTTATTATTATTATTATTATTATTATCTGTATAAGTCTTTAAATGAAATCTTTAAATTAGGTTTCCCAGTGTCCTTAAGATTAAATAGAGGCCTTTCCACATATTTTCTTGTGTCCTGCACTGGTGATCGTGGCATGGACTCCTAATAGGGCAAAATTCCATTCATAATTGTGGAGAAGATAAAAGATAATAGGAGTGGAAAAAGAGAAGGTTTGCAGGTTGTTTTTATCTTCTTCTCCTTTATTTTTTTTAATTAAAGTGAATTGCAAAAGCACTTCTTAGGTCATTCTAAGCCAGCTTGTAAAATAGTGGGATGCAGTTTAAAGTAGTGTTACTTTGGATCAAATGAACAGGAAGTAAAATTTGCAGTAACTGGAGATACCGTGTTTGGCTTATTTATTAGACCAGTGCCAAGACACTTGCACTACAAAGTCCTTTGCTATATATGTGATATGAATAAACAACATTTCTCTCTTAAAAATCTAGCAATCTCACTTTTTAAAAGCACTAAAATTATTTAAGAAATAAATTATTTGTATTAAAATATTAGAAGCTGAAAAAATCCAAGAAATATACATTGACTAAATAGAGGCCATTCCTGTGTCTCAGAGAGCTATGAATTTTATAACCATACATAAACAATTACAAAGTGCACTCTGCTTTAAAGAAATGCACCAAAAGAGTAAAAGGTTGTACTAAACTGGCAAAAATCAGTGAACCTAAAAATGAATTAAACCTTACTCTGACCTTATTGTTTTGAAAACTCCATGTTTCTGGAATTTGCAGGTTTAATTTTTGTATCTTTTATTTCCTTTTTTGGAAATGAACAGTTGACAGTCTGCTTTATATGCAGCATGCATAGCACATAAATAGCATTCAAATTAAATTCTACACCAGCTGTACATACCCTATACATGTGGTTTGCGAATGTTGCTGACTGCAAATGGTGCATATTTTGATTTTCAGTTGATATCTAAAACTGTGAATTATCTTCTGAATATGTAGTGTTTTGCTTTCAATCTCTAGATTACATTTATATCAAGCAAAATAAATACAACTGTCTGATAATCACAACCTGGTTTTCTTCAACAAAGGTAAAGATTAGTTCCTGGCCAAGTGACCCCAAATCTTGTCTTCTTCAAGGTAAAAGACCCATTTTGGGCATGAAAGGGAAGTTTGAAATGAAAAGTAGCCACAGAGGAGAAAACCTAGCATGCTCTTACATGCTGCAGCCTGTTAACCTGAAGCCTCTTGAATAAGGGACTGCTTTTACTGCAGTCAAGTCCCAGTGTGCCTTTAATGTAGTAAGGTTTGGTACTCAGCTATTAGCTCTTTCAGGCATGTTCACACTGCTTGACATTTATATAACACTGACTCCCAGAAACCTGTTCCAGCATCCACTGGGCCCAGTATAAAACCTGTGAGGATTTTTTTGGATGTGGCCTGTGTCTGGTTCTTCCAATATCCTGGTCAGGAATATGGCAGGGAGCCATCAGAGGGAGGAGAAGTAGCCAGATGGCACCAGTACACTGTTGCTTTGGCATTTTTTTCTGGCCGGCTGACTGGCGCGATCTCTAAGGAGGATTTTTGTTTGTTTGTTCATTTGTTTTGTATCTTTTCTTTCAGGTAGCCTGCGGACTGGAGTTAAACTCACTGGCAGCTTGATCACCTTACAGATTTTCCACCTTTTCTCTTTTTATTTGTTGTACACAGTGTTGGGGGAAATTTACTTTGGTATACTAAAATCTTGCCCTGATTTCATATTCATCTTTCATACAAAAGCCTTGTTGGCTCTAAGGAGTGCCATATGCTTGAAAGACATGCAACACTGATATTTTTTTTTCTATCAGCATGTCTATGAACATTGTAAAAATTCAAGACAAATCTCAAAGGGAGCTAAGACGTATATAGATATTTATATCCACACACCTCAGAGGGAGATGAGACTTTTACAGATATTTATCCCCACAGCAAAGACTTTATTTTAAATTCTGTCTGAGTTTGAAAATATCCCCTTTCACTGGCTGTATCTCAGATGTTGTCATCTTCCTTAACAAGTTGAGGGGGTTGAGGGGAATCTATGGGTGCTCCCTCCTGAGAGTGGACGTAGGTGTAAGATTTGTCTCCTCATCTTCTGATCTGGCCAGACACGAGCCATTTCTGGTCTATATAACTGTGTTAACATTGCTCTGTGCTCAAGTCAGTAAGGCCTGGTGACAGGCTGTGTATATTACTGGTTTGTGTCTAAACAGCTTCAAGACTGGAGCTGGCTGGGATCCAGCCTTTTGAGAGCACCGACCAAGCCGCCCGCGTGTATCTGCACCTGTCCACGTGGATGCATTATAAATTGTATACCATGCAGTACAACTCGCTGCTTGTAACTGACATATTGTGACACCTCCTCCTTGAAACACATTTTTCCTCCACCTAAGCCTTTCAGCAATAATACAACACAGAAACAACATGACTAAGAGAATAAGTGCATCTCTGGGAGTTACCACTTCTCCTTTGTGTTTGAACCCTGTGATCTGCCTAATTGAGAGATTGATCTTGATTAGTTGTGAGCACCCACGGTTCCTTCTGATGGGAGCATATGGTATTGTACTGTATGTGCTTTGAGCCAGGAAACAGATCTCTCACTACCCCCTTTACACATAGGGCTGACATTACTATGAAGACAGGCAGCAGTAGTATAATGCCTTCCAGCAACTGTGAAAAATGTCTGTGCAATTCAGATGCTTTTCTGCTTACTGATAATTTAGTTATAATAGTACCTTAAGAAGTTGTTCATCAACCTCCTCAAAACAAACACTCTTGGGTCATCCATCTACTTACACCCTTACAGGTGATGATGTTCATTCTGGTTTAGTACATCAATGGTGAATGAGTGACTTCAATATAAAATGCAACTGTCAAAACATTCAATTAAAGCTGCTTTAGGCAAATATGTTTTCAACACTTCAGTTACTGGTTCTTAAATACTCTGTTCAGACTTAGGTGGTTGACACTACACCCATTTCAGTGACTGATTTTGTAGGAGACAGCAGCGGCAGCTCGGTTGTTCCATGAGATGGAGAAGATAGGAAGCAGCTGCATTCGTGGTCTGCAGATGTTCGAGACAACACCAGTCAGGAAACCGCAAACTACCTTTAATTGATCAGCTCACCAAAGTGGGGAAGTGAGCGTTCACATCTGTGGCCCATTCTTATAGCATGTTTCCTCCTCACTAATTCTTGCTACTGTCTGGAAGCTTTCCAGACTGCTGCTAGTGAACAGAAGACAATTATTTTGTAAAGAAGCAGGCATTTCCAGCTCCTGATGGGCCTTAAACAACTAAGCAGAGATGTTTTCTGTTATAATAACTAGTTAAAGTGAATCATCTGTACTTAGAGAGGATTTTAATTGGATTTTAAGGTTCGCTACTTCTGTAGGACCCCTTAAGCCTTGGTGCTTCACCTGCTGTGCTGAAAATCAAGTGGGGTTAAAAGTCTTGCAGAAACTGAAATGAAGTTATGTGTCAGACCACTCTAAGTCACAGGCAAGAAGAAGCAACACAAGTCATGTTTAGTCTGAAGAGCTAAATGCAAACGAACTTTCTCCTCTCTTTATTGAGCAATGAAGCTGTGAATGCTTTCCTAAAACCATGCAGTTCTATGCGCAGCTATGCCTCCAGGTAGCAGAGAGAAAAGCCCTGACTTGGGAAAGTAAACTTGGTTTCAGATACTACTCCATCCCTGGAGCTTCTGTGGGTCCCATTCAGATTCAAATCTTCTGTGTCTCTACCCCCCGGGCTTCCTAGTCCTTAGTTCAACCAGGAAGGAGCTTCCCCTGGCACCCCAGGGCTGCCTCTGCCTTGGAAATGCTAATGTCCCCTGGGCATGGCTGGCGGTGATTAGGACCATCCCAGCGCTCAACTGAAAATTGGCTAATTCCCAAATAGATTGCTAGCCCATGGCTCAGGCTGAGTAAGGTTCAAATCCCAGACTCATCTCGTATTCCACATCTCCAACTATTCTTTAAGCCCTCATAGTTTGGGAGAGATGCATATAAAACCTGTCCATCTTTGGGGTGATAATGTGGCTGCTCCTAACCTTGATATTTACAGTTTCTGTGCTAGACGTGGTGACAGTAATTTTAGAAAGGTAAAGATGGATTTAGAAATCAGAGTCTATTCTGTGAATCTGTGGGGCGAAATGTTCAATAGTAATAATAGGTAACAGATTGTAGAACTTCTTGTAATTGGATGTTGCTGAGACTAGGACTGGATATCTACAGAAGTAATAATATCCAGACTTATAAATAGTAAAGCTCCCAAAATTTGTTGTGAAGTTGATTCTTTTTCTTGGAGACTTTTAGACATATGGTGAAGTTAAACTTTCTCTCTTTATATTACATTGACATCTGGAAACAAAGTTATATCCATACCTGAAATTTGGCAGCCTTGCAAGACCTCTGACCAATGTACCTGTGTAAAAGCATATTGACTGGAATCAGCATAGGAAAACTTTACTGTTGTGTTATTCAAATATGTTCATTTCTTTTACCCGGACATTGATATAATGAATCAAGATACAATGTGAAAAAAGATTACCTAAGCTAGGAAAAACAAAATGGTGTAATCTATGATGCAAAGTAAAAACCTTAGTTATTTATCTCAAGTATGAATGTTTTCTATTTGGAGCACAAATTTCTATATAATTTGGAATTACCAGAAAAAGAGGAAATACCATTTTCCCTGTTTTCTATCAGAAGTGTAGAAGGTATGAAACTAGAACTTGAACAAGAGAAAGAAGAAGAAATACTTTTTTCTTCAAAAATGTGTAAGTGCTAAACATGAAACACTGGTCTAAAATGTAACCTGTCTGAGAGGAGCTAATGAGAAACTGCTCGATCTGTCACAACCTGAGGATAAGGATTCTGCTGGGGCTCCAGATTAGGTATGGAGAAGTCTCTGAGGAGTAGAGCTGACTTGCCACTGCACATACAGCTGATGCAGAGTGTGAGAGCTCATGCCAATTTGACATGCAAAGGCAAACAGAAGGATATGGAAAAAACCCACATCTTTTGGCAAGAGCTTGACTAAGCCATGCCTTTGCGACTGCTGAAAAATAGTCCCGGACAGGCTTCTGGCAGTGAGGCCACACACCATGATACATTCACTTCCACATGCCTGAATTCTTGTCCCACTTGAAACAGGGGGTGACTATATCCAACCCACCACCTGGGCATGCATCCTGGCAAGTGCTGTGCTCTGAGCTTTACCCAGGCAGTGCAGGCTGCTGCTGTTGGGAACAGACCAAAACTGCACCAAGGAACATGATGACACAGTGACTGATCATGGGCTTGAGCCTTTGCTTTATTCGTGCAGTATAGAGTCTGCCTGAAAGAGCATGATGGAGCTCTTGAGCATGTGTCTCTTAAGCTGGTTCTCCTGAAGTGTTAATGTTGTGCCCATCGACCTCACTTTTTATGTCTTCTTTATGTGTTGTCTCTTCAGCTTTTGGTTAGTCTTTAAACCAAAATAAATTCTCCTGGGGACATTTTGAGGGGCAGCTGTAATCCACAAGGTGGAAGTGGGGCACTGGACAATAAATATCACAGCTACTGCTCCATGTGTTGTTCAGTCTCCAAGGATTCGTTGAGCTTTCTGCCTGGGAGCCTCCAATTTTGCAGTTCAAGGTCTAAGGCTGCTTCTGTCTATATATATAAACAGGTTGTATATGTGATTGATTGACTGGCTGGCTGTTTGACTGACCAACTGTGCCTGTTCACAGCAAGAGGAGATTTTGATATCCAGAGTGCTGCTTGATCCTGTCTGTCACTTATGCCACTTTGCTGAAAATATGGGATAAATGCTGTAGAATTTGCCCAGCTGTTCAACTAGCAATGTCGTGTGCTGAGAAACATCTTAGGTATTCTGAATGTTCTGCATATCTCTATATTCTGAATGATCCTAGGTTAGGGGAATTATTCTTTCTTTTGTTAATACTGATGAGTACTGCAAGTATTTCCCATGCATATGCTAAGTGATGTTCATGACAAAATGTCTTTTCCTTGAATGCAGTGCGTACAAAATGTGCCTAAATGCACTTCCATGGTAAATTGCACATATTGAGGTGTAAGTTTTTGCAGCATTTGAGATCCTCGTGGTGTGGGTTTTTTTTCTCCTGAAAGCAGAGGACTTCATGTGTGGTATCCCTTCTGAACAGTTGCTCCTCATTATTTCTTAGTTTTACTTTGGACGTATCTAGTTTGACTGCCCACTGCCTGCAACTGTATAATTCCATGGGATATTCTGGTTTTGGAGCTCTGAGTTGGAGGGTTGATCTATAAATCTGGTCAAGAAATCTCCAGAAGGTCAGTGTAGAATAAATAGCAACAGTGAAATGTTCTCCCATTGTTTCATTATTAGTAGATGGCCTGATTCTGCACTTTCAGTGAGACAAATTCGGCATTGACATAATTCAGAAGCAGTTCAGTTTTTATGGACTGATGATAAAGTTGGACTGATACCAATGTCAGGCTGGCATAACGGGTTTAAAGATGGACATAAGAGGCATAAGCCAAGAGTTATATACTAGTTTTTGATTTCCCCATAATGTGATCCCAATCTGCCCTTGTTCTGAGTCAACTATAATTCACCTAACTGAATTAGCCAGAGACTATATATTATCTCATGTCTCTGGCATGGTAGCTGGGGCTCAGTGTTGTGTCACCAATAGTCACAAGGTTTGGCATCACCTTGGAGAGCAGAGGGCAAAAAATGTCCTTCCTTCTTGTGCCTTCATGGCACCACCCCTGTGGCATTGGGCTACTTTGGCAGAGTGGTTCTGTGCAGTCACTAAAACCAGTCAGGAAGGTTAAAAAGAAGGAAGAGTGGGCAAAAGCATTTAATGTGTGATAAAGTAAGTGATTTTATAACTGATTTTACTACTTAAAGTTCAAACATTATTTTCACTATCCTTTGTCGGGTGTAAATGAAGATGAAAGAAGTTGGACAGGAGGAGACTCGAGTACTGCAGGATGCTTCAGGAATCACGTCTTTAAGGGTTATTAAACACAATTTGTTTTTGTCAGATTTCAATTTGTCTGTGTTTTAGCAAATCCTAGAAACTTGAGCTCCGACATTTTGTATATCCCCATTAATTATTAATTCCTGAGAATCTGTACTTATTCGACCTTAAGAGTTACTGCCTGTTTACATTGAAGAAGACCCAGTAAGACTTGCCATATATCGTCCTTCACAAAAAATAAAAAAAATATCAGAGTCTTTCTCCCTGGGTAAATGAGGAAATAAAACAACCTGGGCTGGGTCAATGGTTTTAATACTTGTGGGAAACTCCTAACATGCTGCAGAAGCAGCATCTAAGGAATCTGCTGAGATAGCTGGATCTGCAGTTCTAGGTTAAACTTAGGGATACAGGACCACACTTCATCAATGCTATGTGGGATGAGCTGACCCTTGTGCAGAGTGCCACCAGAGGACTCATGCATCACTTATGTCTGACAAAGTGTCCTAAGTGGAACTTTGGTGTTTTGTGAGGGTAATACAGATATTCTTCACGGGAGCTAGGTTTTAACCACTGTGGGTAAGGTTTATACAATCTTTGTCCCCATAAAAATGAAGTGTAGACAAAGAGGAGCTTCCACTGAAATCAAAAGGATGTAGAGTGTGTTGCACAAACCCCACTGACTTCAGCAGCTTGAGAGCATATCTGGCCACAGATTTCCAGTTAAAACAATCTTTTGCTTTAAGATCTCACCTCCATGAAGGATTTCATGGGAACAATTTGCTCTCAGTGATGTCAGTGGTTTTTTGCACAGGGTGTGTGGAAGTTTGGACTTCCCAGGAACTGAATATCTGTAGCAGCCTTACAGACCAGATCACCTGGGAATTGACAAGCCCAGGGCATTCAGATTTTACAACATTAGTGCAGCCCAATCAGTGCAGCTGGCGATGGAGCAAGAATAGCGTTTAAAGGCCCTAGGATAAATATGTTTAGACAGAATCCATGTCTTTTTTCTGCAGCAGGATTCTGGGACACAATTTTCACTTAAGTCAGAGATTCTGGTGTTTCTCTCACTGAGGACAAATCACGGTCTCCACAGCTCCAGCCTTCCTGTGATGCAATGGTGAAGAAGACCTGCAAGCATGTTAGTTTTTAATATTCTATGGTTTGGGGTTGAGTTTGACTTGGACACTGAGGAACTCATTGGACTGTTAGACTTTCATAGAAATAGCCAAAAGTTTGGCTGATGAAATGCTATCCCTTTATCTCAAAGAAAAACACCTTATTGAAGTATACTTTTTTTCAGATATTAATTATTTTTATAGTTTTCCCTAATGGTATAATTTACAGTTTTCATTTCAGATTAGGATAAAACCCCTCATTTTGAACATAGAGATTTTTCTCATCGAAAATCTTGTGATGGTATTTAGGACTACAGCTCTGAGGTTCATCTGCACTTGTCTCTCTCTCCTTGAATGGCCAGTGAGCCATTAAAACTTAGCACTGTACTGCAACTATAAAGGATTCCAGCTTCCCAAAGGGGAATGAAAGACAAGGGCTAATCAGGGAGCTCAGGAGGTGTCAAATCCCTGCCATGAGGCCTAATCATGTATTTCCTCCTCTGTAAACTGTGACTCCTTTATAATAACAATTTTAGTGTTAACAAATACGAAACCTATGAAGGTGAAAAACATATATATTTTTTCTAGGAACACAGATCTCAGTTGCTGATATTCCATTACTGGCTGATGAATATCTGCCATCATATCTAGCTTCTTGGTATTTTTGGCCTGCCTTGGAAATTAGAGCTGAGTTAGACCACGGGTTTGCCTGTTGTACTTCCTAGAAATGGGTGAAGACTTGAGGCAAAAGCTGTGTTGCTATTGTTGTCAAATTGTGCTTTTTCTTTAGATTTGTTTATATTTCTTAATTTGTATGTGTTTGGAGAGACACTATGAACTTCCCGAAGTAAGTGGAGAGCAGTACTGCTGCAGAAATTGTAATTTAGGAAAAGCTTCAGAACAAGGCCTGGACTAAAAGAACTGAGAGGCAGAAAGTAGATTTTATTATCTTGTTAACTATTAGCAGAGATTCTTGCACAGCTTTAAAGTAAATGTGAATGTTTTGACTTCTCTTAGACCTTTGACACAGTCCCATGCAAAATATTCATCATTAAATTTGTTTGCTTTTTTCCCTCATGACTTCTCTTCAGCCAAACTGCAGCTATTAAAATGTTCATCCTTGGCTGTCACCCTAAGTTTTTCTCTTTTAGTTCCTGACAAATTTTTCTTACTTATGTAAGTCATTCTTTGTCCTTCTAGTACATTCTGATTAAATCCTGGTTCCTTCTGTCAGGTTTTGGGTTTTCTCAAGGGTCACCATCCCACAAAGTCTCAGGAAAATACTGGATATATTTGCCCCTCTTGTGGCTGCCATATTTCAGAAAGGTGTTTATTTTTGTAAAATTTAAAAGAAGAAAAAACCCTTCGTGCTGAGACTTGGCTGCTGCCTAGACTGATGGTAAATATGTGATAATAGACTGCTTAAGGCATTGCCAAGCAGTAACTGGCTGACTTTGTTTAGCCAGTGGCAAAAAACCCAAAACAAATCCAAAAAACATGTGCCGAGGGCACCAGTTTTCCAAGGCAGAAGAGGATAGGTGATAATCTGTTGTGAGCAAGACCAAAACTCCTTCCTGACTGAATTAATGATTCAGAAGTCCTTCTGAGTTGAAAGATGTGGGGAAGAGGAAGGATTGAAACTAGCTAGTCTCCAAAGGAGGTGGAGCACAGAAGAAAGCAATATCCTCAGGATCCATGGGAAAGAGCAGAGTGGAAAGTGGATCATCTGCCAGGAGACAATACTCTGACTCTTTGGCCGGTTTTATCCAACCAGTGGATTGAGGCCTCTGCACTCAGTCGATTAATATTCAATTGTGTTGAATATAATCCAGTCTTGGTGAAATGAAAGACAGTTTTCCCCTCTCACAATTCATTTGTTTGCCAAACATTCCTGTATAAGAATTTTCATCTTTTTAGTATTAAGTATTGATGATAATAGTACATTCTCCTCTGTCTGATTAAATTCAAACCTCCCTATTTAATATTAAAAGCTGAATGAAAAGGTACAAGACAAAAAACCAATTCCTCAATTATGTTAGTATCTCTGTGAATATGTAATGGGCACTTATGTATTTCCAGTCCAAGACAGGAGACAGCGTTCTCTGTTTTATGCATCCCTGTGCTTTGTGGCACCGGTTCATGCAGTGAAAGGCATTAAAGGCTGGACCAGATTCTGGGGATGTCAGGATACATACTACCCACAGACAGACCCTATTCCAATAAACACCTCCTTACGTCTGGTAAAAAAGGTTGTTCTCAAAAACGCAGCTGGGGCTTAAGATGCTAAGACACCTGACTGATTCTGACTCTCATTGTGCTTAAGACAATTGGCAGAGATTTCCAAACAAAGGGTAGAGAGATATGACAAAAACTAAAGCCTGTATATTGACAACTAAGAGACTCAGCTCCGATTGGTACCTCCATATTGGTAAATAAAGCAAAGCCTCATTTAGAGAGCTTTGGTGCATCTAAAGGTCACAAGGAATGGAACCTGGATTTCTCTGAGTTTGGGAGGGTGCTCTCAGCTGCCTTTAAATGGGTTTTTGGATTGAGTGGAAAGAGGTCATGACTTCTGTCTGGGGAGAGATCCTCTTTACTGAAGCCAGGTACAAGGTGAGGATGGATTTTCTGTGACTGCAGTGGTAAGCAGGGAAGAGGGTGGTAGGAAACGGTCTGGACCTGAAGGCAGGGCTGTGACCTGTGGAGACAGTTGGAAGCAAACTAAGGGCTTTCTGATAGAAAAAATGGGTCTGTGGGTTTGCACTTGGGTGTCGGGCTGTGGCTGTTAGGGGGGTTAAAATAAAACAAGCTAGACTGATTAGATTATGAAACTAGGAGGCAGCAGATCTAATTTTTATTTCTAACTTGCTGTATGATTAGTGCCAACTCATCTAATTTCTCAGGACATCAGTTTTTCCATCTGTGAAATGTGGATGATGTGACCATCATCAATAAATTGCACAATGCAAGTACAACGTGATACCTACCCCCAGTGCCTTATGGACAGATTTTTATTTAGATACTTCACCACCTTTGAAATTACATTGAATAGGTGATTTGAAGGCTTTGTCGTAAATCTAAAGGCACTGACACGTTAAGAAGAATGAGGTGATCAGATGATGAACTGCATTAACAAAAGAAGCATGTTTAAATCTGGTATAAATGAGTTTGAACTGCAGTGGTATGAAAGGATTTTTTTTTCAGCATTCTGCCAAAATGTGAGGCATTCACATTTTTATACTCTTCATGGATTTTCTTGGAACATAAACAACACATACATTACTGTTACAACTTTGCAGAAGTCAGTGACTCAAATACAATTTGACTATTGATGAATGGTGTAAGTAAGATTTGTTGTAGAGGAAGTAATTTTGTGAATGTAAAATGGAATAAAAAGGAGACCTGTACGAGGCATCCATCACGGGATGTATTTTTTGCTTTCTCACAATAAATAGATCAAAGGAGATGCATTTATTTTGTAGAAGACTGTGCACTTATTTGAGGATAGTCTTTTTACCAGTAATGGCTGTCACCATCCAGACTTTCCCGAAGTCTACCAACTTCATAATTTCAGGAGTTGAGTATGTCTTTCGAAGAGGAGGTAAAAGTAGATTCAGCGAAGAAGTGTAGCTTAACCTTTTCCATATAAACCATTTGTGAGTTTTGTGGAAAAAAAGCTATGAGATTAGTCCTAAATTGCACTGAATTGCAACTTCAGTTTCAGTGCTGCAATATAAACCATGCATTTTAATGTGTACATCATGCTTGCAGCAGTACGATAATACAGAAGCAGAGCAATTACATCAGGAGAATGAACACATTTCTAATGGTATTTGTGTTATATGGATATATGGCTGTTGGCCTGTATGCTGATACTTTCATTGCTGCCATATACATGCAATCTACTTATGGTTAAGGTTGCCAGGCAAGTAATTACCAGAATGGAGTGCTAAGCAAGCAGTCCTGGTGTCAAAGAATCTGACCTTGTGAAGATAATGAGACAAGGAGAATTCAGAACAGATGAAAGCCAAGAGCACCTACTTTATCTACTGACAGCCAGAGAACACCTTCATGCTCAATCAGTTCCTGCTAATGAGACAAGATGGGGCAAGATGGTAAAACAGCAGTAACGGGCAAACTTTTTTTCAGCTTAATGATCTATAACTTAGTCAGATAAAATTGTCTTTTAAACCAGACAGTAACATAAGTATGAACAGAAAAATACGAAGAATGCATTGAATACATTTTGGTTTTGTTTACATTATAATGGGGTGTGATTAATGAGCAGGGAAATACGTCCTGTAGCGTGGCTGGGGGCGGCTTAATCCATTTAACTTATGAAAGGGAAGGCAAAAGGGCAATGCAATCACTCTGAGAGTCCACATCAGGAGAGGAGCACTGTAATGGAGGGTTTTTCAGCCTAGGTGGCAAACAGACATAGCATATACTGTCTGGAAAGATGAAACCAGAGGAATTCACCTGAGAAAGGGAGACCATTTATCCATGAGGGTAATTTCTTAAAAAACATTACGAGGGACTCCTTCTTCCTTAACTTAAATTTTTCATTTAATTTATTTTAAATTAAGATTGGATTTTTTTTTAAAAAAGTATATACGTTTGGTTTGTTTTTTTATTAATGTGTTTGTAAACACTCGGTGGTCCAGGGGTGACTGTGAAGGGATCTTAGAGAGGTAACTCAGACGTGAATGTTGCTTGTCAGTTTGCACAGAGCATCTTCAAAACTATTGGAAAGTTTACTAATACACAAATTGTAAAAGGTTGAAAACTAATGGACTAGCTAAATTGACTTTTGGATTTTTATCAAGAATTAATGTAGGGGAATGTTCAAGTCTCTCTTAAACAGAGTATCAGACTAAAAAATCACTGTGGTTTATTCCAATTTTGCAATCTATAAATAGGACTACTATTGTGGAGCCAGACCAAGATTAGGAAATTCTGGCATATGCTGTAGATTACCTCTTCCAGTCCATGTTAGCCTGGCAGCCTTATGAGATATTTGCAGGGTAGCTAGCTGATTTTCTATGTTATATTCCTGCATTCTCCTTTCCTTGTCATTTTAAAGCTGCACAGGCATTACAAATTGCTCCTTACGCTTTCACAAATTTGCAGCCTTATTCTTTCTGTTCTGTATTGTAAACCACTGTATTTATTCAGAGGATCATTAAAGTTCATCAAGACCTCTAAGATCATTGAATTCAACCATTAACCTAACACTACCATGTCCACCAGTAAACCATGTCCCTAAGCACCACCTCTACATGTTTATTGAACAATTCCAGAGGTAGTGATTCCACCACTTCCCTGGGCAGCCTGTTCTAAAAGGCCAAATTTTCTAAAGCCTATTCTCTAAGGGCCACAGCTTGGTAAGAAGATGGGGAGATGATGAGCCCTGAAAAATGGTTTTAATCTCAGTATTTTAATTTAATTTTAAAAACTAAAATTTAAAAATTTAATTTAATTTAAAAAAAATTAATCTCAGTATTACTTGAAACTCCAGACAAAATTATAATTAAGAAGGGTCTCTGGTAGGTTGATGGCAGAGGAAGTATAAGATCGATACCTCAGTCACTGTTTGAAATCCTTTTCCTCTATTATTTGTGGCAAAGAATTTAAGCCACCCAGCATGAGGAAAACCACCTGTAAAGCACAGATCAGAGTTTCTGAGGAGCATTTTCCTCTCAGAAGAAAGAGAAGGACACTGTCCTCTTCTGTGGCTCTAGGGGTGGGAGACTGAGAGGCTATAGAACCTCAGTTTTCCCAACCCCTTTTCACTTAAGGTTTGTCTTAATTTCAAATACAAAGAAAGGCCTTTCAGTGACTGGCACTGAAGTTCAGACCCATCTCTTCAGTTGGAGGAAAACCCAGGTCCTCCTCTCTGGAAGCTTCTGGACAGAAGTTCTTCTCTTTCTGTACTGGGAAAGAAATAAGCATAAAACCAGAAGCCAAGATCAGGAAGGAAAGGAGCAGTGCACTAGGGAATCTTCAGAATCAGTTTTTCTGGCCAGCTCAGAATTTCACCTAGTCATTTCTTTCCTGACCAATGGTTGGACTTTCTTTAAATAAACTCACCACCTACTCTTGGTTTAGTGTTTCAGAGCAACCACATCACTCTTGGGGACTTGAGTGGCTCTTATTTGATGCAAAAATCCAATGGCAGTTCCCAAATGCAAGTCATTCCTGGAGTTCAAATAAGCTGCAACTCCTGCTGCAATGTTTTCCTCCTTTTCTTATCCCCTCTAATAAGCAATGCAATAATGGAATACCTTGCAAAGTGAAGACCCCACACAGTGATGCTCATTAATTTACAGGCCTGTCAGATCATGCTCCTAGATCCTGATTTGTTTTCTTTGGTCTTGCCCTACCCCTTGGTGGTCCATGATGGTGCCTGCTGGCCCTGTTCTGGTTGGGGTGCCTGGTGCCCTGGCTTCCTGAGGTGGGTGAGTTAGTGGCCCCACAGGGCTTGGTGTTCAGGGTCATTAGTTGCCATCAGTGGGATGGCAACTGCAGAGCCCCAGGGAAGTGCTGCTGTTGCAGGTTTGCTCTCAGAAGACCTTCATTGGAAGTCACATCTTTCAACCACAGCTTCTGCCTCTGAACCCTTTCACCTCCGTTTTCCACAGTGTCCCACATGTCAAAAGAGGAGATACCGAAAAGATCTGGAAGCAGCGTTTCTCTTCCTCACTTGTCAAAACCGAGGACTGCAACTCTTTGTGCCTAGAGCTATTCAATAAAGTGTAAGGTTTTTATTGGCCAGCTTAAAAGTAAAATCATGCAAGCTGGTGTGAGGGCCTTTTTTCCAGAAAAATAGATAATTTTCTCTATTAACTTTGTTCTGTCTTGTTTTTCTGTTCTCTCTGGTGCTGTTCCAGATCCTTCTCACACAGCAGCCCTGGGCACCACTGCCTCAGAGCTTCAGAGTTTCTTTTATTATTTAAATCTGATAAGAATGATAAGTGAGCTGTAAGGGCCCATGTTAGCACAGCTAGAAAAAATAGACAAGTTTTTTGGTCTCACCAACCTGTCTGCACGTGAACAAACCAGACTCACAGCTGCACAGTGAGCATGGGGAAGGCCCATTGCTGACCTGTGCTCCTGCTGACCCACACCTTGTTTGCCCCATCTTCAAAAATGAGGCAATAACACCAGTGCAGAGCACTGTAAAAGGCAGGTATTGAGATGGGCAAGAGCTAGGAAAGGGGCATGGACTGTAAACCACTTTCATCTCTCTGTCAACAGTAGCCCAGCTAACCATAAAAGCACCAGTTCACAGCAAGACTGTTGTATTCACCAAAGCTCTGCTGCAAACTGGTTGTATGTTAGGTGGTTTAGACTTCTATTCCAAAACTCCAGACACATTCCTGAAGGCCTCTCAGCATTTTCCATTGCACCCATTTTTTTAAAGGTAAAAATAACTAAACAGACCTTCTGTTATAGATCTAGTATGATTTCAATGTAGATCAAGTACGGACTGCTCAGCAGCTTCAGGTTCTTCTGCTATCCCATCCAGGGAATTGCTGAGAATTCCCTGTTATTCCAGGGAGTTGCTGAGATTTTTCTGCTTTTCACTCACTTGTACCAGAGTCAGAGTAGTGCAGCTGACGAGACTGGGCCTTTTTTCTAACTTTGATCCTGCATGGTCGTCCTGACCCCAGGGTGGCAAACTCATTGCTGTACATGGTTGGATCACACCTGCCCAGCCCTGACTTGTCCCATTTTTGTCCCAGGTGTGAACTGTCTCCACCCCTGCTGCCCTACAGAATTTGTGAGATGAAGTCATATATGAACCTTGTTTAACTGTGAAAAAAAAGTAAGTTGATGTCTCTCTTTCCATCAGTTGTTTTAAAGTTTTTCCCATCACATTTAAAAGAGGAGGGAAATGTGATTTAAGGAAGAGTGAGAAGTAATTTGCACACCCACTCATACACACCAGAAAAAATGTTTTCCCCAACTTCAGCCTTACTTTCCTCAGTTGAAAGAGATTTTTAAAGAGAAATCAAACAATGAAAGCATTTGGCACCAATATGATTTTTATTGCAGCTGTCATTCTTTTGTTAGAAAAATCTTGAGCAAATGTAACTAAATGCTGAAAATGGCCCCTTTTCTGTTATTTCAAACAACTTCTGAAATAATTACATCAAAATTATATCTAGAGATACAGAATTATCATTTTTCCTATAAGAGCTGAGATGCTTTTGGGAAACAATAATTCCAATGTTAGTGTAGAATAAAGCAGAGATCTCAGGGGTTACAGAAGGATCTGCTCATGTCTTTTATTTCACCTTTGCTGTGGAAGACAAGTTTGTCTTACTATTTTTTTCTTTTTAAGTACTTAATGACCAATTTGCAGAAATATTCTGATATTTTACAGTCCTAAAAGAAACTGGAATGTAAGTGTGCATGTGTGCATATGTACACTGATATATATAAAAAGAAAATTAAAAGCAACCTTTCGCCTCTTGACTTTAGATTGTAGTAGATATAAACCAAGGAGGACAAGCTTGCAACATTGTCATGTTATTTTGTGTGCCCTTTTTTTTTCTTCCTGTTACTATCTCACTTTGAGGCTGGTTAGCAGCCAAATGAAACCTACTTGCTAAAAACAGAGAGTAACACACATTTCTTGAGTCAGTCAGGAGTCACTTCAGTCACACAGGTAACGTGGTTCAGCAGGGTCATTTTGGACTGTCATTGACACAAGAAGCCAAAAACTTGTGAGGGCTTTTATGCATGTAGCTAGACTTGACACTGAAGATTTTTAGTGCAAAAAATGCTTAGAACCCACACCTATTTTTTACAAGTTGCAAAAGAAGATTGTTTCATCTCAAAGACAAAAGTAGTATTTTTCAAAGAATTGGACTATACTGCAAATAGGTAGTTAGAGTATTCTCTTCATTGTGATATCATCACACAATTAATACTGTATCTTTTTAAAAGCTGTCCTGAGCTCTGCAAAATATATTATGTTGTGTCACTATGACATACAGCTCCAAGATAATGCAGAGAGGGTGGCATGGCTGGGTGCTTAGTCCTGGCAGTGTTTGGAGAGACAAAGACAAGATCTGTGCACCTAATTCACAGAGCTGAGATAACAAGGAGTCTCACGGGGAGAAAAGGGAAGCTGACACCGAGGAATCTAGGGGTGGAATAAGATCCTCTGCCAGCAGCTTGTGCTGTTCCATCCCTCCCTGCACTGCTGGCCCTCGCTGCAACTTGCATTTCTCCATCACCAGGCAGCTTAAAGCCCCCAGGGTGTGAGCCTGATCTGGGGGAGAAGGAGGCTGGCAGCACACAGGGGCAGTCAGATGCATACACTGCAGGACGCCTGTCAGTCAGGGCCATAGGGATGAGACACAGACGGAGTGAAATTCAGCCTCCTGACAGCTGATGCGGAGCTGACAGCTCTGCAACAGACACCAAAAGTAATTGTTAGGTGCAGCTTTGTGGAAGAAAATGATCTAAGGCTGAGTGAGGCACAAGCTGTCACATGAAGACTAACGATGGCAGCATCAGCTGTCCTGTTGTACAGATCCCTTCTGAAAACTTTACCTCAAACTCTGTATTTTATTTTTAAACCCACAGCAGATAGTATAAATTGGGAGGTAGGTTCCAGGCAAACCTGAGTTCATCTGCTGAAGGTTGAATGGTAGCTGAAGGACTGTCAGCTGAAGAAGAGGGTGGAAGAAGCCTTGACAGCCCAAATTTCATACCTGCTTAGAGAGACAGAACAACCTGTTTGTGCTGAGGGTGGCCCTGGGCAGTAGAGGGAAGGGAAATGCAACTCCCAGGCTTGAGAGACATGAAAGAAATGTGAAAAACAGGGGAAGCTTCTATCTGATGCTATTTTACTGACAAAATTGTATGTGTGAATGTTCAGTAGCAGCAACAGTAATATCATTACAAACAGGTGAAGTTCAAATATAGTTTTCATTGAAGAACTTGAATTAGTATATTGTTCAGCTCAATTCCTCTTTCTTGTTATCTACTGACATCCCTTTGTATCACTTAGTGACACATTTCATCCTGGTCAGATATTTTCAGACACATCGAATAAAATATTTCAATTTACATTAGCTGAGTAAATAATACAAGTCGAAGATTCTTCCATGACCTCTAAAGGAATGGGCAACTAACCTGCTTAAGGACCAACATTTTAGGTGGAAGATCCTACACAGTCAATATCTTCACATTTTTCTAAGTGCACATTTTCTAGAGGCAAATCTCTGAAGTTACACAAAGAAGAACTGATTTATAGTATTGGATGTAAATTCCCTAACTTGCCTACTAACAGTTTAGATTTGGAATAACAGTTTTACTACCTCAGAACAGGAGGAGTGAGAAGACGACAAAATCTGTGTAGTGTAGTGTGATGATCTAACTTTAGACAATATTCAGGTCTGCAGTTCTGGTCCAGGAAACTTGGCTGATGTGTATCTTTTTTGGATGTACTCAGATTGGAAATTTTGGATAAAAGCACAGAACGTGTAACTTCTTGTTAGGAATCTGTTAAACCTTATGGCTATTGATCCA
The DNA here is from genome assembly GCA_024734555.1 of Trochalopteron elliotii. Classification (NCBI taxonomy): domain Eukaryota; kingdom Metazoa; phylum Chordata; class Aves; order Passeriformes; family Leiothrichidae; genus Trochalopteron; species Trochalopteron elliotii. Next base: position 5,885,800 of record JANPWX010000024.1, read on the forward strand.
TTGCAGTTTTATTTAAAATAGAAGCATACATAAAGGCAATGTTTATGTGCAAACAAAAAAATTTAGGGTTTTTCAAAGCAATGAATCGGAATTGAATTTATAAATATCCATGAACAAAATGCCATAATTTTCATAGAAGTCTCCCAAGTTTTCTGAATGTTTATCCTTTCTCCAATCACTGGAAGAGTGGCTGCAGACTGTATTTATTTTGTTTTCAAAATGTGATGAGGCTAAGAAGTTTAGAAGCAGAATAACTATTTAGAATATCTTTCAAATTCAGCACATTTGTATGCCTCATGCAAAACAAAGAGTCCTCAGATCAGTAAGAGGGAAATAAAATGGGAGAAAGGGATGGCTTATGTTTTTGGTGAAGAATTAAAGCCGAATTATGCTGTTCATTCTGTAATTCTTGAGCTTACCACATCTTCCTGTGTGTTGTCTGATAGATAGATGAATGACAGATGACATCTCTCTGCATCTGAACACAATGTTAAAACACACAGAGGCACTCAGGAAGGATCCATTGTCCCACTTAGGTGCCAGCTCTAGAAAACCTAAAAAAAAACCCAACAAGAAACCAACCAAGCAAACAAACCAACACAAACTCTGGGGCTAAACCAAAGTTTGTGTTTTAGTTTGTTTTTTCTTCTGTCTTTGTGTGTGTGTGATTTGTTTTTGTAGGTTTATTTTTTTGGTTGTTTTTGGTTTTGTTTTTGTTTGTTTTTTCTTTTCATGTTTGGTATTTTTACTGAAATATCTAAATATCTTAAATTATAGAAATCATGTATCTGTATAAAACAATTTATGAAATTTTTGCCTGATGATTAGGCATTCTGGAATGACTGGATGCATTGTCAAAGATTTAGCATAGTCTTTTTAACATCTATTGTTTTAAGTGTTTCATACCACTTTTTTATCTGTGGCTCATTACCATTGCTTGATTCCCCTTACCACTCTTCTCCCCTAAAAAATTGCAACTGTTTTATTCTTTATCTCTTGCGCTTCAGCCTTACAAGTTCTTTCTCTCTTGCTTCATTATTTTCCATGACATTTACTTTCTGTCTGCTGCTTTGACTATGTTCTCAAAGAAAAAAAAAAAAAAAAACCCAAAAAAACCAATAAAACAGAAAAAACAAAAACAAACCAACCAAAACAAACAAACCAAAATTACTCAAACTCAACACGTTTTCACAGAATCGCAGAATTGTTGGGGTTGGAAGGCACCTCTGCAGATCTTCTCATCCAAGCCCCCTGCCAAAGCAGGGTCAGGCAGAGCAGGTGACACAGTAACGTGTCCAGGTGGGCTTGGAGTGACCTCCCTGGGCGGCCTGTTCCAGTGCTCTGCCACCCTCGATGTAAGGAAGTCTTCCTCATGCTGAGGTGGGACTGCCTGTGGTTTTGTTTATGGCCATTGCTCCTTGTCCTGTCACTGGGTACCACTGAAGAGAACTTAACACCATCCATTTTCAGTCATCAGAAATCTCCACGTGCTCAATGGAAGTAGCTGTGGCATTGTTGTTATGGAATGGTGATGGGATTGCTGCTAGGGAATAATCTTATTGGATAACTTAACCTTGTATCATCCCAAGATTTTCAAGACCAAGATCTATGCTGCCAAATGTATGAAATTGAATGGATGTATTTTCTACATGGAATAAACACTCTCTTTAATTGCCCATTTGGAGTCCTATGATATTAACTGAACTTGTATTATTAAATTATTGTAGATGCCAGACTCATAATTAAATGATTATCATGGACTAGATGAAGGAGACAACTACATGCACCCTCTTCTTTTAGTCCTATTTTCTATGATTATGCAACCTGTGCAAATAAGGTAGAACATTATTAAGTCTAGAGAAGAAAACATAAGGTTTCTATGCTAAATGTTAATTGTTGATGCAAGATATCTCTGAAAATGTAGTCAAAGTATCAAGAAGCTAGGAAAGAACACCTGAAGGTCATTTGGTCCAATATGCTCCTCAAGACATTTTTCAAGAAGTAAACAAAACTGTTAGCTCCTGTTTCCCTGGTGACCCAGGCAAATATAAATAATAATAATAAAAAAATACTAGATAGTTATTTCAGTATTTAGACCAATCTTTTCTAGCTATGAGGCAAACCTTAACTATAGCATAACTTCATTACACCTGGGCAGACATCAAGCCGATTGAGAGAATTTCTTCAAATTTTGGAGGCATTCAAAAGTTCAAATGAATACTGAAGTTAAAAATAGATAAATATTGCCTCATTTGCAAAAAATATTAGCCCTTTTCTTCCCTCATGATAGGATCGTGACCTGATTTTCACCTCCACGACCATATTTGATAGTCAGGAATATTCATCAAATTGTTCTTCAATTATCTTTTGCTCCGTGGTTGATTTGCATCACTTGGTGTTGCAAACACTGTTTTTTGCATGACTGAAAACCAAAGACAGGAAAGCACAGCATTGCAAAGAAAACATAATGCCACATGGTACACACAATTAATGGAGTTCGGGATTCTGAGATAGGACTGCAACATACAGTATTTGGTCAACTACCTAAGACTTCCAAGGACCTCTTGAACTCCTTAGAACATCTTTACCATGCCTGAAGACAGAAATGTTTGACAGTTACCTAACCCAAATCTCAGGTTTGCTGCTCTCTAGGTTGCATGTGATAGAGCTTTTAAAGATGTCTTAAAATTCTCTTATAGGTCTAATCTTTAAATTGAAGACAGATAGAAAAACCTACTGCTAATTTTTAGATAGATGTCCCAAAGAATTTTACAGTAAATCTTCCAAAGTCTTTGGCTCAGTATTATAGAGTCAAGACTCGTATGGATGTTGAGAGAGTTGCTCAATTTTCAACAAAATAATCCAGTGATTTAAACCTCACATATGCACAGTGAAAGCAGAACAACCTCAGTAATGTGTCTAAATCGACCTGAAGCAATTCTGAAAGTTTCCAGTTACCTAACAATTCTCTTTTGTTTTAAGAATGAAAAAAAAATCCACCTACTGTGGTTGCTTGAAAGACTCCTGATTGAGCTATTAGAAGTCAGTAATAATTCATAGTGAACTTGAAAAAAATCTGTAGAGGTTTTGTTTTACAAATTCTTCAGAACATTCATTTCACATCCTGTTCTTTAAAATGTGTTCGCTTTTGTGGCAATAATTATTGAGGATGTGAGTGAATCAGAGTCTGAATCATTTAAGACCTCTACATCCATGAATAATGTTCACCAGTGACTATTTCTCAGCTCCATATTTATGCAGTAATTCCAACAATGAAGTCCTGTTGCGTTACAAGAAAATAAAAATTAAAGTAAACAGCTTGTTCTGTATTGAGATGATTAGAGGAGGAATTCAACAAAGACTAGACTTCTGTCAGTCCAGTTAGGAGTTTATTATCCAAAGCTGTTGTGATAACAGTGTTATTTCAATGGATATAGGCTGCTCAAGTTTCCTGGGATTTTAAGGTGAATTCAGGTCATTCATTACTTTTGTTGGCACTATAAGTCTGTAGCATTAGAAAACAGTGGAAAGAGATAAGTATGCTACAAATAGTACAAATAAATATGGAAGAGATCACTTTAACCCTCTAATTCTTCCTGAATGAAAATCTGTCTCTGTTCTTGATAGGAACACAAAAATTAAATGGAAGAAAATACCACCAAATTTCCTTTTCCAACCTTTCTTATGCATGCAGGACATCCTCTGGAGCTCTTAAACTTTTACACTCTGTAGCTGCTCTTGGTTCTTTGAATGGTGGAGTTCAACACCACCAGTGCTAACAGCAGAAACTGGGGTTTGCCTAATAAACTGTTTCTTGTAGAATGTGATTTAAAATCACTGTAATATGTATTGTGAACACCCCTCAATTTATAGGTGACTTGTGGAAGAAGCTGTGTTGAAATCTGTAGTTCAGTTGCCATCGTAGTAGATCTTCTCAGCACTTTTACGTTGATTCTAGCTGGACAATTTTCTTCATCTTGAGTGTATTCCTCTTCTTTTTATTCCCAAAGGAGTTGAAGGAGCAAAAAAACGGGCAGCTATGTCCCCAAGTTTTCCAAACTGATAGTAGGATCTTCCTATTTCCTATTTATTTTACTTAGACAATTCCTTGCCATGAAAAATGTACGAAATTATTTTCCTGCTACATAGTATTTAAACAGACTAATATTGCTTGTTCATTGCATTAATGGCTCTGTTTTGCTAATATCTTGATAGTTAATCTACTTTTAATTATAGAATTAAATAGAGGAAAAGAGGAAAAGCCATGGTAGAGGCCTTACAGACTGTAGTGTCTGTATCAGGAAGAGTTCTGGTGGTTATCTTACTGCCTTGGGTGTTTATGGTGAGTGAAAATCTGCAAGTCTTAACTCACTGGAAATTTCATTAATGGGGAGGAAGGGTGAGCTACTGTCTGTAGCAATGTTAGAAGAATATCTCTGGTTTCACATCTCATCCAGCATCCTCAGATGTCAAATGGTAAAATGTGAGTATTAAGAGGGATGGAACTGAGTTTTGTTATAAAAAGATTTGAGTTGCAGTTAGTTCTTGCTTTTCATAACTGGAAATCAATTTGAACCTTTTAAGTAGTTTTTCAGGGGTTTGAGGTTTACTGCCATCAGTACATACATTTTTTCACTTAGAAATCTTGGAATGATCATCATCCTAGATATTCCTGCTTATATGTGCAAGCTCAAAACATCTTGCCCTTTTGGGGCATATAGTGTTCTCATTATCAGATCATGATGTCCAATGATATATTTAGAAAAGATAGTAATAAAAATGTGAATAATCTGTTCAAGTAGAGAGGAATTAGATGGATACTTACAAAAACATTGAAACACAATCCTGCAATGTCCTGCAATCCTGGCTCTGATGAGCTGTTTTAAATGAGTATCCTTTCTAGAGAGGAATACTCTTCTATTTGTAGGACCTGATTTGCAAACTGCTTGAGATCCTGATTTTACCATTATATCTCCTGTCTTTGGAATCTATTTTCCAAAGGCCCAAATTCAAAACAAGGTGTTGAGATGAGGTGAGATGAGATGAGATGAGATGATGTGATGCAGCCAGTCACCCTCAGGCAATTATCAGGGGACACACTTTGGATGCTCAGATTCCTTCTCTTCTATTCCATATGTACAGAGCCTGGCAGATGACACATCCACTCAACCCTGCATTTACTATTAAACACCTTTCAACAAACAAGCAAAACCACTCTACCATAGTAACACTAACTCCTACTTCCAGTGGGAGGCTCTTGCAGTTATGGGGAGGGGAAGCATCAGCTGTGTGGGGAACAGCACGTCGTCCTCGGAGCATCACTGCTGTCAGGACAGCTCCGTGTCTCCTAGAGTGTTGGTGCAAGCTGCATTTCAGCCCAGCTGGGAGTCCTGCTGCCCACTGAGCCCATCTAGCTGTGCACAGCATAGGCTGACTGACACCCTTTAAGGCAAATGCAGAAAGTTGCCTGTAAAACCTGATATAGTTTCTGACATTGATGGATATGCATAGTGAGAAATGTCAGTTCAAGATGAAAAGCTACTGGTGAAACAGCATCCTCTGAACATATTCCCATAATACCAGGGCAAACTTCAGCAACCTTGATTTTCTTGACACAGAAGCTGGTAACCAGTGGTTTAAATGTAGCTTCAGTTACATTATTTTCAAAAAGTTGAAAAGGCTGTAGCCTGATTTGCAGTGCTTTTTCACTCCTAATGTGGAAGAAAGTTTTTTCTGTGCTGTTGGATACATGGAATATATTACATATACATGTATGTGTTCAGGCACATATGTGAGTCTAATTTTAACAATTATGTATATGGGAACAGGACATACTGCAAAGCAGCATTCTCTGCCATCATTTCACTTTCACCTAGCCAATAATCCAAGTGCCTTGGTAAGAATACAGAAAGACACCTATGTAAACAGCTACCGATTTTAATTATTTCCTCAAAATATTAATTTTCTCTGCAGAATTTACTCCCTAATCCTGAGAGTCAAAGGACTGTGTTAGTCTCTAGGTTCTGTCTTGGCTAATAAATTGTTATTGTTTGCATAGAAATTGATTGCATTTATGCTTTTCAAAAATACTCAGACATTGACTCCTGACTTTTTACAAATATCTCTGATATATGAAAAAAGTTTACAGAGAGAAAAAATTTAACCAATCCTACCTAAGGACATTTTAAATTATGTTTTGTACATCACTTGTTCTTAGTGTTGCTTTTAAGGAAGAGATTTTAAGCTGCTATTTTAAAAAAGTTATTTTCTATTTGGATAGATTTCTAAAGGTAAGAATATGACTTCATATACAAAAAAAAAAAAGACAAATAGTCCTCAAAAGACATTTGGAAATTTTTACAAAGCTTTTCCTGTAAATGCTGTTGCTACATCTGTTCCTTACATACAGCAACTTGTACAACAGAACAAGTTTTAACAAATGTTGAAGATATGTAGCATTTCCCACATTTGCAGGTCATTCATCAAATGAAAAGCTTTTACCTTAAAACTGCCCTCTTTCATGCTGCGGGTATAGTAAAAAGCTAAAGCCAACACAGATATTTTATTTGAATATTAATGAGGAATATTTCTTTGCTGCTCAAGGTCCCATGTAGTGCCTAATGAGGGCTAAGAATAAACATTACTAGCAGACATAAAATTTCCTCTCTCACCCTTTCTGTGTTACTGAAATATTATTCATAACTGAATTATTGAGACAAAAATATTAGATTTGTAATTATTTGTAAATTGCCTGGTTCATTTGGGTGAAGGACTTTGGGACTGTTATCTAAGCTTGTTACACTGACACTTTCTAACATGCAATGAAGATAAAGAAACTTCTAAGGGATTTTTCACAGAAAGCTTAATTTTGATGCACTGAATATTCTCCTCAGTAGGCTGAAAATAATTAGAACTTCTAAAGAAGTTAGTTAGTTAGTTAGTTAGTTAGTTAGTTAGTTAGTTAGTTAGTTAGTTAGTTAGTTAGTTAGTTAGTTAGTTAGTAGGTTATATTAGCATATGTAGTTCCTGGGCTAAGAACAAAAAATTCTGTTTCCATTGCCTCTTGTAACTTCTGTTTGTTCTGGGCCTGACTAAGTGCCTTTCAAACATGGCAGAAGCAACAGGATTGTGTGCCAGTCCATGCCAGAGTGAAGCCAAAGCCAGATATTTCATGCAGTCACAGAGTGGCCGAGGTTGGGATGGACCTGTGGAGATCATTTAGCCCAACCTCCTACTCAATCAAGTCACCCAGAAAAGGTTGCTCAAGAGGTATTCAATTGAATTTTGAGTACCTCCAAGGATTAAGACCCATAGCTTCTCTGGGAAGCCTGTGGAAAAAGGTAAAAAGTGAAAGTTATGTTGAAGAAAAATTTCCTGCATTTCTGTTTGTGCCCATTGCCACTTGTCCTGTCAGTGGACACCACTGGAAGGAGCTTGGGTCCATTTTTTCATTCCCTTCCACCAGGTATTTATACACATTGATAAAATACTCCCAAGACTTTTCTTCTCCAGGCTGAATAGGCACAGCTTTCTCTCCATACTTCAGATGTTCTGGTCCTTAAATCATTGTTTTGGCCTTTCCTCAGACTCTTGTGCAGGGGAGACCAAATCTAGTCCCAACACTTAAGATGTGTTCAACCAGGACTGACATGAGGGGAAAATCACCTCCCTCTACCTGCTGCAATGTTTTTCCTAATGTAGAGCCATTCCTCCCAGTTATATTTAATCTGAAAAATCGTTGAAGGTGCCCTCTGTCTGGTTGTCCAGGCTATTAATGAAGATGTCACCTTCACAGGACTGAGGTGGACCTGACTGACTTCTAGTTCTCCAGATCCTCCTTTTTGCCCTTCTAGAAGATACAAGCAACCTCCAGTCCTCAGGAATTTCCCTGAAAATCTTAACCTTTCAAAGACAATTAAGAGTGGCCGTGCAATGACATCATCCAACTCCCTCAGAACTTGTGATCTGGCATCCTGCCAGATCCCGTGTAAGTTCCACTTTGTTTAAATATTCCCTAACCTGACCCCTCTCTACCAAGAGTAAGTCTGCCTTGCTCTCGACTGTGGCGGTGTACATTTTGGATTTTCCAGTAATTCTGTATGTTTTTGTTATTTGTTTACAATGTTTTTTTCTGACCCTCCCATCCCTAAACCTCGGTGGTCTTTCCCTGGTGACAGACCTTGTCAATCACCTTGTAAAACTTGGAAGATTCTGGTGAAGATGCCCAGTGATTCGGCAGAGTCTGGGTCACACCCCGCCCTCCTGGATTGGTTCTGGGTTCCCCCTGCTTGGTGTATGCCCCTGGGGTACTTAAGGTGAGGACAGAGGGCCAGAGCTCACTCTGCACGTGGGCAGCTCCCTGGGTAGAATAAAGCCTAGTGAAACCCACATGAAGAGTCCACTCTTTCTTCCACACTGCCGACCACGCTTCAGCCTGAGATTCAGACCCACCAAACCTTCCTTATATGCTGGTCAGAGAGCAAGCTAGCTGGTAAAGCAGCTCAGGATACCAACATACCTGACCCTCACTCAGGAGTCTGAGGTTCCTGAATGCCAATCTTACTGGTGAAAGGGTGAGACAAAGAGGCATTCAGTACCTGGGTCTTCTCCTTCTCCTTCTCCTTCTCCTTCTCCTTCTCCTTCTCCTTCTCCTTTGCCACCAGGTCCCCTGCCCCATTTAGCAGCAAGCCCACATTTTCCTCAGTCTTTCTTTTGCTGTTTCTGTACTCATAGAAACATTTCCTGTTGCCATTCATATCCCTCAGCCAATTTAACTCCAATGGACTTTTGGCTTTCCTAAACCATCATATGCTCAGAGAGTGTCCATATACTTCTGCAAAAATTGACCCTACTTCAGCCTTGTATGTTTCCTTTTTGAACCTGAGTTTAATCAGGAACTCCTTGTTCAACCATGCAGGTCTTTTACCACCTTTGTTTGACCTCCCAACCACTGGAATAATAACTGGGATGATTTCCAAACCTGCAGGTTGTGGTGCCCCAAAATCAAAAAGTACTCCTGCATCTCTCTTCTCTCCAGAGCTTTATCCCATGGGAATATTCAAGCAGTTCCCTGCAGAGGTTCTAGACTGTTCTGCTGAGGTCCAGGGCTGGGAATTCTATTTGTGTTGCTTTCTCCCCTCAGGATCCTGAACTCCTTCATCCTGTGGTCACTGCAGCCAAAGCTGCTCCCAGGCCTCACATGCTGAACAAGCTCTCTCTTGTTGATAAGCATGGGGTGCAACAGAGCAAGTTCCCTTGTTGGCTCTGTGATCACCTGTTCTAGGAAGTTATTATCAATACCTTTCAGAAACCTCCTGGATTTCTTCTGCACTGCTGTGTTGGCCTTTCAAAAGAAAATGGGATATCTGGGAAGACTAGACCTGTGAATGTGAGGATTCTTCTTTGAAGGAATGAGCTTCCTGTGCTCTCTAACAGTGAGGTTGCACAGTTTCTCTTTTTTAGGTCAAGGCATGTCTGCAAAATATTCTGGGTTTTTTGCCAATAATACCATGCATGTCCATCTTTATATCTGGGATAATAAAGTTCTCGTTGTTTGAAGAAATGTAACATTTAGAAAGATACACAGAAATATTTTCAGCATACATGGCTGGCTTTCATAACCAAGCCATCAGTGCTCTGAATGTAATATAGAATATTACATAATATTGGTCCATAAACTGGTCCATAAACTCAAAGAGTGAAGGACAAAGACCTCATCTCTGATTTTGAGTTTCCATTTGACATCTCTTACGTCTTTATTGGAATGTCTCTCCTATACAACATCATACACCTCTGCTAAAACCTTGTCCTTTGCTAAACAAAAGGATTTTATAAGAATTTACCTAAATCTCCTTCATTAAGTAACAAACTTTTTTCTTTTTTTTTTTTTTTTTTTTAAACTCCTATTCCCTAAATGAAATGGCATGTGAGAAGGTACGGACTGTTTCTTATTTAGTGTTGCCATTTTCTTGGAGTAGTTCATGAGTCCTTTAATCTGCAGGATTAAACCTGCATTTCTGCAGGTTCTTCTACCCCAGCCAAGGCTACTTCCTGAGCCAGAGTGTTTGTGTCACACCACTTTTTCTGGCTAGTGTGGCAGTGAAACCAATACTCTCAGGACATGATGTGCGCAACCTGTCTCCTCTGGCCAGGGTTCAGCACCAGTCTGGATTGGATTTCAGCCTGTAAATGCAAAGCAAAGCCTATATGTCTCTCATAACATGCAGTGAGATGCTTCTTCAGGACCTCTTTTTAAAAAAAACCCCTATTTTAGAATATTTTTTCCTTGTATTATGCTGTAAGTGATCTCACTGCCTACCTTGTGGCAATATAAGGTAGCCTTACAATTTCTCTTGGGGCAGGGTTAATATCTTTGTGAAATTTATTAGTAAATCCTAGCTGTATCTATTTTTTAAAATAGAATGTTTTATTTTGAAATAAGATTAATTCAGTAATTACATGTGAATAATTTTTTTCAGGGGATTAAATTTGCACTTCCGTACTTTTTTCCTAAAATTTTCCAAATTGATAGGCTTAAACTGCCATTAAATTTCATTAAAATATGCCAGTAGCGTGACTGGTATTTTTAAAAAGACACAGAAATGCAGAAAGCAAAATCTATCTGTCCTCAGTAGTTAATGATCAAATAGAAATAATCTCATTGATTCTGAAGTAATGAAATTAGAGTCCTTGGATTTTGTGCCTTCTGTTCAGGTTCAACTATCTGTAATTTAAACACTGTTTTTAATTCTCACTGCGTTGATCTCATGGCTTAAAAGCACATGCTAATAAAATACAGGAGATGATGTGTCTTTTAATATTTCTATTGATGCATTGAATGGGGTCACTTCTGAGCTGGGTCAGTTTCGATGCAGTTCTGATTTCTGTAGCTGCAGTACTAGATTTCGACCACTGAGTGTCAGACACTGAATAATCTTTTGACATTTTTTACCTTTTTGCTTCACCCCTTTCCCTCTGCAGCACAGCATTAAAAAGTTGTGGCAGATCTTCCTAGCTCAGCTTTAACAAGAAAAAAATCATCTTGATTGTTTGATAGATTAAATTCCATCTCTCAGACAGAAAGAGAACACATTTGGGCTTGCTAAAAAGAAAGCTTTACAGCACACATTACAAGTGCCTTGTTATATTTGTTACTGGTGGCACAGCATTGCAGAAAGTTGTATTTTACTGATAAGAATTTGTGTGGGCAGCTATACCCCTGTTCATGATGTTTGTGTTACATACTGTTCGTTCTTCCTCAAAAACCGAGTATAGACATCACCCTAAATCACTCCTCAGGATTATTCTGAGGTTTATTATCTGGGACTGTGAGGTGAGGATACCCCCACATCTGTCTCTGTTATGTGCTAAGGGTGTGTGTGTCTGTGCTAGACAGCCTTGGTGAGGGCTTTGAGTACTCTCTTGGCGGAGACACAATTCAAACAGCAGCAAATTCTTTGTTAACACATTCAGTTTCCTTTTCCCCTCAACTTTTAACTATTGCAGATGAAACATTGACACATGGGCCCAACCTCATGGTGCTATTGTTGCTACCTTGGGGAATCCATTGCCAGAGACATAACTGAGGCAAGAGCTCAGTATCAGTGAGACAGTAGTCATTTTTGTGTGAAAATGAAAGTGAACAGTTGAGGCAGCCACCACTGCAGCCAAACAGAGCTGCTGAAGTAGCTGTCTACTTCAGCTTCTCCAATGCTTCCCATTGCAAGTCTCTGGCTTTCAGCTGATCATATTTGCTGAACTTACACACTTGTCTTGCTCTCTTGGTGCTCTCCCCTAATGTGTCTACATGATAAAAAGAGGGGTCTCTCACACTGCATTGCAGAAGAAATAGAAAGGCAGAAAAAATATGGAAGAATTGGTAAAGACTGAAAATCTGAACTAACCTGCAACAAAGAGATGCCAATGACTGTGGATGGGAGCAGAGGGAGAATCTCAGGTGACACAGGGCAGAAATAAGGGTTACATAATTGTAGGGGACATAATTGTTAGGTGTGTCTACAGTTGATGTAAAATCCTAGGCTTTGTTTCCACTTGTGCAGAAGAAAAAAAATACAGTTCTGGTCAATGAAGCTTAACTACAGGGAAATACCTAAATCAGCATTGCCTTTGCAATCTGATGGATGTTTAGAAGTCTTGGTAATGGCAACTTAATGGGTTTTTTTTTTTGGTAAGATCACCTCAGGAATTTGAAGAACTAGGTGAAATCTCTAGTTTTGCTACAGAGCTAAAATGCCATGCTGCCAGAGTTATGCATATGATTTTTTTTCTAGTTTTCTCTGCTACATGATGAAGTAAAGTGTTGAACACTTTTTGGAAAGGCAATCAACTAAACTGGATCCAAATGTCTCTGTGCCTCCTCTTCCTTCCCTTCTGCAAAGTGTCCTTGCTCTCATCTCTCAGGCATTCTAGAAAGATAAATTCATAATGACTATGGATTAGTTGCTGTGAAATCACATCATCACAGAAAATTCCAGGAGGTAGTGAATAACTTCATACTTGATATAATATTGATCTGTGACACTGCAAAGGAAGTCTGAGCCGTCCCTTGAAAGGAGGTACACAGAAAGTGTAAAAGTTTGCACATCTGCTGTTTTGTGCATCAAATGAGCCTGGGATATGACTCTATGGCCATATCACATTGTGTACTCTGTCACAAAATAGACTATTTCACCTCACATTGCTTATAGACAAAAGAGTTGGATAAAATTTGGACAGACAGCTTTTCTTTTTCTCTCATTTTCTAACTTATCTTAAACTTTTCTTGTAACATGATTTGTAATCTCACAGCCAAACTGTGAAAAGGCAGCTGCTGCTTTCCTAAGAACAGGGTGTTGGTCAATTCACTGTCCACTGAGAACAAATGTTTCTGACATTGCGTTCCTCAGTAGTTATCTCTCTTTTCTTTTTCTTCATCTATCTAACATTAGCTAAGTTGCTTTTAGAAATGCAACTTTCAATTTTAAACTGGTTTATGCAGCACTTTCATCACAATTCAGTCCTTTGTAATTGGATCATTTATAAAATAGCCCAAAAAAGAACATTGTTTCCAAGAAGTATGAGTAAGATGCCATTATCAGGATCTGATAACAAAACCAAGAGTTTTCACTCAAAAAAGAATAGTCTGACCTGGCCTGGGAACACTGCACTAAATAGTTAAAATCAATCTATTGAGTTTAAGGTTTCAAGGTAGTAGGAGAGAACAGAGAGAAATGCTGGACTGAAGGTTTGTCTCCCTTGTGAGAAGAGTTTTACATGTTGTCTGCTGCTCACATGGAGGCTCAGTGTGCTTACTTCATTCAGGTCATTTTGTGGCTGTCTGCTCTACAAGACAGTTTACATTTTGCCTTGGTACTCCTTGTAAAAGGTTCCTCCACAGTGCAAGGTAGACTTCAAAGTACCCTGTGCAATCCCCACAAGGAGACACTTGCAAGCACTATCTAGATTTTTTTCTCTTCAAGAAAAACAGGGGAGCTGAGGCAAAATGTAAGCCTTACAATGAACAAAATAATTAACTGAAAATTTAATTAGACTGGAGCAGGGCCTTAATGATGAAAGCCTTGCCTGCTAGTGCATCTTCTGACTTGGGTGGTGCTGGAGTTCACATCTCTGGTTGTAACAGGTACAAACAAGAAGTCCAAAGGTAGAAGCAGATTACATAGGCTTTTAACATCTGAAAATAAACTGAAATGCTTGATGTCACAGGATGCAGCGTGTTTTTAGAATGGGCTATAGGGATAATAATAGGAAACTTGTATTTTGCTCTTGGTTCTACTAAGCAGGACTCAGAATTACACAGATGCAGGTGGCTCTTGGTTCGAGTCTGCAACCTGCTGGATCTCACTTAGCTTTATTTATCTCAAGATTTTGGTGATCTGAAAAAGGCAATTCAGACCACTGTCCAGAGGGTACCACACTTAAACAGGTGGCAGAGAGAATCTCCTTCACTTGCTCTTCCATCCCTTAAAGGTCACATCTGGCTGCTCTCTGCAGGTTTATCTGGGTCTGCAAGCAGAGGTAGCTCTTGCAAGACAGGAAGGCAAATGGTTGAAACAGTGAACACAATAAGCTTTAATCAATGTAGACAGGACACTGTCGGTCTCTGTGGACTATTTTGAAGAGATCTCAAAGGAGAGCTTAAAAAGGCAGCTTTATTGCCTGGAGGCTTGACAGAAGTTAACACTTCTCCTTGAAAAGCGCAAGTCAAAATGGATGGAAATTGCTACATCTAAAGCACGGGTGAGTTTGGTGGATGAATCACTAGGAAAAACTTGACAAACTGTTTTGCAAGAGGACAAGCCTAGAGAGCTCCCTACTGGTCTTTAAGTACCTATGAAGATGGGTTTTTTTCAGTATTGCAGTAATTGTGAAAAACATGACAATAATGTTGAGCCAGTTATTCCTTTTTGCTTTGTAATAAAAGCCATGTAAATCTCTGATACTGAGGTACTATGGAATACCAAAATCTCCTCCAGAAAAACAAACAAAGGTAGTTAGCATCAGGTCAACTAAAATGTGCTTGGCTGTTGTTTTTTTAAACTTTTAAATTCTTTGTGATGTAAATAAAATCAAGAAATTCTCTTTACTGGGAATAAAATTATTTCATTTGAAGCTCCATATAAATAAGATCCTAGAGCAGTTTCAAGACTGGAATTCTTTCTGAGATCAGGAAATTTATAAAATTGTCTCAGGTCCAGTTTTGACTATTCAATATTTTAAAAGAAAAAAAAAAAAGTCTCAACAGCCTCTCAACTACCTCTGCTCACCCTTAGCAGCCAGGATTATTTTATTTCTCCTACTAAATCTTGCAGTTGAAGGTGAGATACTATTAAGCTGCAGGCAGATGTGCATTGTGGCTCACAAGAGTTTTTATTAATATGAAGTTCCTACGTAGTGAGAGCACAAAATGCATCCTTCCAGTTTCCATAATAGAACCCATTTCTGAGCAAAGCTAACATGCAGAAATACCACTGATTGTCATGGAGCACAATCAGCCAGACAGACCAGGACAAAAAGGGCTTATCTTGCAGTAAGTTAATTTGAACAGAGAACTACTTTGGATTGAAATCTAATCAAGTGTTTGAGACAGTTCTGTTTGGAAAGGGCAGATGATTTTCGCTTTGAATTGCTTCATTGCAAAATCTCTGCCAAATTATCTCGCTGGCAAGATGGAGCCACCTGGCATTTTTGAATGGCTGCTGGGAGTGGCTGCATGCCAAAAATTTGCCAGACTGAGGCGATTAGTTTTAAAGAACTTGGCCTATGCTGTTCTTTCTCTGTGCAATGTCCTCGGGTCCCTCAACCCAGGCAGATTCCTGCACACTTATCAGGAAGGATGTGGAGCTTTTGGAGTTAGAGAGGATGTTCTTGCATCTGCAGTTTTGGTCACCATGAGGTAACATGACAAATTTCTGGTGATCCCAGGAATCTCCTTGCTTTTTGCCTGCAGTCTTCTGCTATGAAGTATTTGTTGAAAGGCAAAGGTTGTGCATAGTTGCCTTTCAGTTCTGTGGAGTAATTATACTTCTGGAAATCAGAAGGTTGCTATGCTGAAAGGCCACAATGGGAGGCACAGGCGTTCTTGGCTCTATATCCATTGTGAACATCCACAATGAAGAGGCTCCTGCACCACCGATGGCCCTTTGTTACAGGACATTTTTTCCTTAGCAAATATGTAGGTTTGATAAAGCTGCCACATGCTGAATAATGACCCAAGACCAAGCAGCAATTAATAATCTAGTTTATAAATGGAGAAAGAAACAGAATCTGTCTTTTAGCCTTTGAATAGCAAGGCTGTTTTAAACAGCTTGACTGTCATCTCTTTAAATTCACCTAGAAGATCCGTGGGCTTTAGCTCATCGCCTCTGTGGATCTCTGCAATCCCGGGCAACTTTTCCAGGACCTTGGTGTAAAAGAAGCTTAGGCCTGCTATTTGTGTATTACTGAAACTTCTTTCAAAACTGCTGTGACAAGTAGAACAGAACCATTATAAAGCAAGAATTTTGGGAAATGTGCCTTTGGAACTTTTTAGGAAGGAGGAGGAGAGACCATCTGTTTTGCTTGTCACAATTCTTGTTTGTTTAAGATGTGAATTGCCAGAAATGTGGAAAGATTGGGTACAACGACAAGTGATAGAGTAATTTTCACACTGGACTTATGGGAAGCATGTGTTGTCCATCTGTGTGATTCTCATTTTATGCAAATTTAGGAAATATAGTCTTATGTCTAATTGTCCAAAGGTAGTTCTGAACATTCAAATAGAGGAAAGATACCATGCCATATCATCAGTAGGCCTTCCTTTGGCTCCCTAACACGCCAGTGCAGAATGCTGCTTGTTTGAAACTAGAAATCATAATAAACATTTATATTTAGAATCCCATAAAATAATGTTTCAGGGTCTGCAAAACATTTCAGACCCATGCTTGGGTTTTCCTGGAAATGGAACAGGGTGCCACAATTTTCCTGACCTTCCTAAGCAGGTGCTACCAACCTGCTCTGAGTCATGTGCTGCTGCCCACTGGATCCTGATGCTGAAGGAGTACTAGAAGGGGCTGGTGAGAGTCTGGGAGCTAAAAAATACATAGCTGTGTATGGTTAAAGCTTAAACAAGGCATATCTGAGCTTCTGGGAAGAAGCTTTAATTTAAGGTTTGTTTTGGGGGAGGAAAGTGTTTATTTGCCTTCTTAAAAAAGAAATCACACTCCACGGAGGGTGATGGAAGTTTTACCTGGAGCATATTGCATTTTTCAGAGCTCGCGAAAATGATGCTTCCCCTTATCTACCCTAAACAGTGTCACTGAATAGGTCCCAAAAGATACACTTTCCCCCCATCTTTTTTCCTTTTTATCAGTTCATGGTTTGTCTACAAACTGCAAATGATTCTGTATTTTTTTTCTCTCAGTGTGACATCTGGAAATGTGACTAGAAATAAGTCTTAATTCTACTGCAACTGAAGTGCAAGCATTCCAAACTTAAAATACACCTTTTTGACAGTGTTCAGTCAAGGATTGCTTCAGTGCTTGATCTTGTAGAAAGACAAAAGAGATTCACATGTAGTGAATATGAGATTCAGCTTGGATTTCTATTGGAAGTTCCCACAAAATATTTTCCTTTGTTGGTGATTATTTAAATGGTACAATGCCAGCAGTACCAATGATTTAGGTTTGTGTGTTGTTGCTTACTGAACCCTCTTTAGACAGACACATACAGTTTGGTTCTACATACAGGCTTTTAGGATTTTTAACTGTCTGTTCTTGTTGTTTGGATTATTTCAAAGTGATTCCTATTTGTGATTTTAAAAATATTCTATTTATATTATGGTGTATCATTAAATCAGAAAAAACCAACCACGCAAGAATAATTTTTTTTTAATAAATAGGAATATAGTGGTAGCAATTTGTAAACACACTGATTTGGACTCCTTGTAATCTGTCTGGCTTTTTAGGAGGGCTCTGTTGTATATGTGAGCAGAATGGAAATCTTGCTTATAATGTCTCTGGGTTAGTTCTGTGATATCTGATGTCAGAAAGGCTATCACTGAATATAGGAAAGACAGTGTAGCAGGACCCCAGGTTTTGTCTGGGTCAAGAATACTGCTATATGAAATAAATCTCAGACACCTTTAGGTATATGAAGCAAGGTATACAGTGTAGGAGAAATTGGCTGACTAAAGGGAAAATAGGGACCATCACAACCAAAGAAAATGAATGATTAAGCAGACCCTTAGCTTGCTCTGGGTCTCACATGGTGAAGCGACAGGAACTAGAGAAGTTAGATTGTGTGTGTCTAGCAGGACAAGAAAGAGAAGCAGGGAAAAGATAAAAATCCATATTACATTTACTGAGGTAGAAATCCATATTTCATAGAGCAGCTCATTATTCAGAGAGGACTCTGAGAAAAGGGGGATGGAATATGTTTTCTTTTACCCAGTTTTTTTTTATCCTACTTATTTAATAAGAAGGTTTGCTGTTTTTCAGGTGGGAGAGGCTGGGGAAATATTTCAAGTCTCTTTAGGTGGCAATATCAAGCTGCTGGTTTTGGCAGAGGTGGGAATCAAAGTTGGAGGAGGACAGAAGGAAAGGGAAAAGTTAAGGTGACAGAAGAGGGATGCTCCTGTGCAACTCAATATGAATGGACTCAAAAGTGAGGAACTGCAGCCTTGTGAAACACAACCTTTTTTCTCTGTGTGTGTGTTTATCTCAAAATCTGAGGTCTGTGTCAGCCTTACACCAAAATGTGCCTTACCTTGAGGAAAGATTGGTCCATACTTAATTGTCTTAGGAAACTGGAAACTTTTTTTTTCTGTCCTAGAGTACTTGTTACATGCATCTCTATGGTGGGTGAGTGCAATAAAGCTTACAAAATTCTTAGGTAAGTGTACTTTGAGCTATAAACAGTAAGTTATCTGAAAATGGTACAACTGTCTGTCTAAAAATTTTAAATGGAATAATCAAGTATATCTTACATGTGGCTGCCCAGTAGAAGCTGCTCCATAATTACGGTTTTTCTCTTGCCAGTGTATGCAAAATACATTTTAAAAACACTTAAATGCAATTTTATGGATTCTCAGTTTGAAGAGAAATTTTTATCTTTAAGACAAACACAGCAGCCAATTTGCAACAAGCAATTACTTATTTGTCTTTTGCTACTGGAAACTTGGTGTCTGAAGGAGTGAACTGCAATACTAGTTCTGCTTCCTCTTTCTTTGGATTATGTAAAGATATGTTTCAACTCTAGATGATTTGCTGAAAAATCCATGTTTTCTTTTGATGCTTTCATCAAGCATTACCTTATTCATGCAAAACAGGGAATTCAGGAGATTTGAATAAACAACTTGTAGCTGTCCATGTTTTCTGCTAGTATGTTTTAATCAAACAATGTTGAGCTATATGTTGCTGTGTTACTGCTTTGTCTTTGTCTTTGCTTGCCTTCAACAGAAATAATTTTTCCCAAAGCAGCACCATGCTCCTGCCACACTCCAATGTGCTATGTAGATGTGTCCTATAAGCGAGTTAGCTGAAGTATCTCTGTGTTGTAATCTGATTTAAGGAAGAAGGAAAGAAGAGATACACCTCCTCTCTTCCACACCCAAAATATTGTGGATTCTGCAACAACTTCAGAAATTCTTGCATGTTGCTGGAGGTGGTTTTAGTTTTCACACCAGAAGTAGTTTAATTTCAGCACTTAAAGCCCAAAAAGCTCCAACATATTGCTAGCGTGCAAAAATTCCATGTGTGCTAAAAAACAACAGCATATGGTTGGGTGGGGTGTGACCAAAATGAACATAGTTATCACATTGTGATCTTTCTTTTTACAGACTTGATTAAATAAGGAAGAGGGGGGCAAAAGAGGAGGCATCTAGGACGAGAACTTGGAATCCTCTTAAGAGTCTGTCCTTTCAAATGCTGTGCAGTGAATGGGAAGGTTCATGTTGCATAAACTGTGGTTTAAAATAGGAGACTGATGTTTCATCTGACCATGAACACGGGGACAGAGGAAAGGTGGAAAGGAGGCAAGATGCCTTTGGGGTGAATCGTTAGAGGAGAATGCTAGGACACACAGACCAGAGGGGAACTTCAGCCCTCCCTGTTTGCTCTAAGAAATTAGGTAGGTTGGGATTATTAGGTTTGAAACGGCTAGAACAAGATTTAAGGGAGTTCATTTGGTGGCACTATGTGTTTCAGGATGTTTAAATCTTACCATCAGTTCCTCTCAGCAAAATTGTATGCCGAGGTAATTGTAGAAACAGATAACTTAAGAAATCTTTTGATTGTGACTGTATATTCATCTACGGTAATTTTTTTAAAAAACTCAAAATCAGAAATATTTCTGGAAACTTGGGTTCAGATACTTGACTTATCCTTCTGAATTCCTGGTGGCAAGTTTGAAACTCTTCAAGACAGCAATATCAAAAAGCTCAGGTGATTAATATTAATATACAGTTGTTTGTGTGATTATGTGGCTATACCTAAAACCCCTCAACTGAGTGCATCTGTCAAGTCGTCAGTGCCTGCCTGCCTAGTTTACTTTGCTGTTGTCTACCTTTTCTGTGCTCTTCTGGGTGTAAATATATCAACAGAAGCAGAATCCTTATTTTCTAGCACATCACATGCTATTCTATCTGGTTTTCAGGTGTGATGGCAGCCCACCTTTGCCGGGTGGTGGCCCTTTGCAGGTTATTTTACTGCCCAGTGCTTGGCTCTCTGCACAACCAGCACTGTTGTCCTCTGGGTGGCCAGGAAAGATGCCTTAAATTCATATTCCTTGTCAAATGATGTCATTTCTGCTGAAGAGGCCAAACACCATCATTGGTCTAAGTGACCTATACAGTGCAAAATGTTTTCTTCATTCATGACTGTCAGATGGTTAAAAGTTAAAAGCAGTCCTAGTTTTGTTCTGTTGTTGAATAGTCTGTGATTTCTGTGAACTCTGTAATCTACTCTGGTTTCTAATGGTGAATTTTTTCAAGCTTTTTGTTGTTCTCTTTGTCTTCTCCAGTGAACAGTCATCCTTGAGCAGTCTTAAAGATTAGAGCTTGGCCCAGTTTTCTTTATGTTCTTGCAAACGACAAAATAACAATTCACATAAAAGTCTATTCTTCCAATTTCAAAGCTAAGAACAGAAAATTACTTTAGATGACTTTGCAACTTTGGAAAACCTTTGATTTTTGCCCAGAAAGGCCATTGCTCATGTTAATTATGTTGGCTGAGACAAAGTATCTTTTTCAGAAAAAAACCCAGGTTATTCTGTGGAACAATAGGGTCTGTCAACATGTGACAGGGCTTTCATATCTCGAGGGGAGGATCCAGTTGATGCAACCAAGTGTCAATCAGGATGTAGAGCTGCAGGAAGTTAACTCATGCGTACTCCAAGGTTGTCCAGATCAGAGGAAGAAAGTGCCAAAAGAGCTTACCCATCATAACCAGCTGAGAGATGTGGTATATGTGAAAGACAGGACAGCTTGAAAGGCCCTGAATGGTGATCTCAGGAGATGTATCCCTCAAGGGACAGAGACATGCTTCATGTCCTTGTACAGTCACTTGAAGCAACTTGACGTGAAAATGCTAAATAAAACATACAGAACCCCCAAGAGGGCATTTCACCAAAGAGCCCGACTGGGAATTATCCAGCCTTTTAGCAGGTGTAGGGCCCTGCCTGAAAGTGGCATCATAGATGTCTCCTGAGTCTTCCCAGTAAGCCAGTAATGGATCCGCAGCTTGCCAGATAGTCTGTCATAGGCTGTCAGCCACGGCTGGGAGGAGGGAAGGCAGCCTCTTTTGTTCCCATGTCAAGCATGCAGAGAAGGGACTCCTAAGTAGATAATTCAAGGGGAAACAGCTGCTGAGTTCTCAATTCTCCATGACTCTCTAATTTTGCCTTCTCTTAATGTATTTGCCTGCTGCTGGATGAATGTCATGTGCTGACAGTCCAACAAATAAAGAAATGCTATAAACTTCCTTGAAAAACTGCTGTGAAGGGTAGCTGTTTTGATGCTTATGGGAGAACAAGTTGAAAGGCCTTCTTGAATTTGTGGGGCCAAGGATAAATAATTTTAAACTCCTGGAAAAGGGCATGCTCACTTTGTTTCCCTAGTCCTAGTTTTTAAGCCAAATGGAGTATTAAAAACTCTTCTGGTTTTGCGATTGTGAAGGAATTTTTTCCTCTTTTAAAAAGCCTCAGCACTTGACATCACTTGAATATATGAATATGAAATATTTCACTTAAATAAATGTTTGAATTGTGGCTTGAAAACACAAATCCTGTAGAAAGGCCGACTGCTTGTAAACAGCCTTTCCCACCTGATTAATGTCAAGTAACTTTTAGGCCATATCAGGCTTCTCACTTGTAGGTTTCAGATACTTTGGTTGAGAGTTCATGGGTTGTTTGTAGCACTTAGCAAACTGTAAAAGCGTCTGTGAACTTCGGTAAGAAAAACTTGTCTTGGACAGTGTGTGAAAATGACTGGCTTAGCCAGAGTTATATAAACATAAACCCTTCTTACCTTCCTTCTCCTGCACCATTACTTCAGTCGTGGCTCTCAATCTGTAAAATTTGCGATTTGCAATTTGTAATTGCTCTGAGTCTGACTGGCCTTGGCTCTGGGGCTCTCTTTTAGGGTTTTGTTGGGTTTTTTTAATGTCTTTACCTGCATGCGGTGTCCGCTGGCTGTTTTTGGGGTGCGGCGGTGCGGTGTCCGTCCCGCAGCGGGGTCGTGCCGTGGGTGTCGTGGGGCGCAGCGGCCAGCAGGTGGCGCCATTGCACCGGGCAGTTCGGGCCAGCCCGGGATAAGGGAATATCCTGCCCAGGCTATGCGTGTATATATCCTACACTGGGCATGTGGGAATATCCTACACCAGGGGTGTGGTATTATCCACACCGCGGATGTGGGAACATCTGACACTGGTCATGTGGAACTATCCAACACCGGGGATATGGGAATATCCTACATCAGGCACGTGGGAATATCCACAGTGGAGATGTGGGACTATCCAACACTGGGGATATGGGAATATCTGACACTGGGAATGTGGGACTATCCAACACCGGGGATATGGGAATATCCTACACCAGGCATGTGGGAATATCCACAGTGGAGATGTGGGACTATCCAACACCGGGGATATGGGAATATCTGACACTGGACATGTGGGACTATCCAACACCGGGGATGTGGGAATATCCTACATCAAGCATGTGGGAATATCCACAGTGGGAATGTGGGACTACCCAACACCGGGATATGGGAATATCTGACACCAGGCATGTGGGAATATTCACGCTAGGGATGTGGGATTATCCACACCGGGCGTGTGGGAATATTCACACCTGGGATGTGGGAATATCCTACACCGGGGATGAGGGAATATCTACACTGGCGATGTGGGAATATCTGACACCAGGGTCATTTGGTGGAGGGTGTCATGTGCCTGAGCACTGTGTGCCTGGCTGTGGGACAGCCTGTCAAAAGCTTCCCATGGGACAAACTTGCTTCTTTCATTCCCCTACACATCCATCACAAAGGTGAGGACAGACACAGCATTAGCTGGGTTATTTATGTATGTGTGATTCGGAGGAATGAAGGCTGATGGCCAGAGGGTATGTTCATGTTGTCAAAAAGCTTTCCTGTTTGCCCCTTCTGACAGGCTGCAGGACAGGATCCTCTGTTCCAGTGTTTTAGCTTGAATCAAGAATGATGTTATGACCTGAGCACCACAGGGTGGTCCCAGAGCACACAGAATTGTTTTCTTTAGGGTGAGATCCAGAAATCCTTATGCAAGAGGCCCAGAAGACAGTCACACTCCAAACACATCTGCTACAACTGTTAAGATCCTCAGACCCCATGTGAAGATTTGAGACTTGACTGAAGAAACATCCCCCAAAACTTTCAATGTGGATACTCTTGGCTCCAACTGTTTCACTGTAAGGATCCGCTCCTTTCAGGCTGTGATAAGTGTTAGTTTTCATATAGCCTAAACTCACTGTAGTGTCAGCTGACAGAGATAGTGGCCCATAGGGGAAAATTAATGCCTCCAGCTTCAATACCTGCCTTTGCATCAAGTAGGTGATGTGAATGAACCCCATGGTGATGAAAGGCTTCTGGTTTCCATACACACGGAGGCAGTGTGGTCATCTTGCTGACTGTGCCACTTTTAATTTTGCACTACTGGCTGTTCAGAGAAGAGATTCAAGAAATAAATTATTTTTTTTCTTTGTTGTTTCACTTTTATGGCATGGTCTCAGGCTTCCCACAGATTCAGGCAGGTGTTTCTGTGTGAGTTAGGCTGAGTTATGTCAGTTCTGAAGGCTTTTTTCACCCCCGTCTTAAGCTTGTTACCATTCCTCTTTTAAATCCCAAGCAAAAGCTGTGGAGACACATTGAGAAATTTGTTCTCATCTGCACTCCTTTGAAAAAAGCCCTCAGAGATCTAGAAAATGGTGATGCTTTCATTCTGCAAGCTGGCATCACTTACTAACACTGATATTTTTTGTTATAGTCAACCCTCAAATATGATATTTCTGGAAATGAAAGTTTTAGTTGCTGGGTAGAAGAGAGTTAATAATCCTGAATTTATTTAAAGGTTATGTTTTCTATATTCATATAAAGTTATACTCAGTGGTGCATAGAGATGAGTGGTAAAATCTGTGAAGCCTCCAACAACTTGGTGAGTGGGCATCCAACACCTCCTTGCTAGAACATATTCCTGGATCATTGCAAAATACATTTAAGGTAATTTGCAAAGTCTAAAATCCTGGAAACCGGAACTACCAAATTTGATCTTCCTGTATTACTTTCACTCTTGCTGAGCTGTCTGCTGCAGTCATGGCTGGAGAAAGGATTTAATGTGGTATTTCTGTGGCTGTGCTGCCAATGCTGCAAGGAGGACGCAGTGAGGCTTCCCAGACAACTGTGATTCCAGCCTACCCCAAATTCTTCAGGTGTCTTATTTTTTTACTGTAGCTCTTAGTCCTTCAATTGAGGGTCTTTGGTGAGATGTCATTGTGCTTTTATGGAAAAATTGAAATAAGCAGTAAAAAAAAAAAATTTCCATTAGAATTCGCCAGGATTGCTTATGTGCTGAAAAGTAATAATGTTCATAAAACATTGTTGAATTTAACCTTGTTTATATTACGTGAACAGGATTTTTATTTGAAATAACATTGAATGAAATTGTATTGAATGGCAGTTTCATTTAACCATTGCTCTGCTTTCTTGTCTAGGTATTTTGAAGGACCACTGCGAACCTGGAAAGGAGTCCTGCATTCAAAATTGTACTTAAATAGTTTTGTTCCATTATTTAACTGGGTGTCTTATCAACGTGGCTTTGAATTGCTGGAAAAATAAGTAAAAAATACTGTCATTTTTCAAAATGCTTTGTTTTTAGTGAATATAAGTTGCCAATGAAATGCTACCCTCTGAGTCTAATTTGTAATAGTCAAGGATATTTGACAAAATGCTTGTTTAAAAAAAAAATGGTTTTTTATGTTTTATTCCTAAAGATGGATTGAAAGAAATATGTTGAAGGCAAGTTGTGCCAGCACTGCTTAACCTGCTAGTATCTTGGAGATTATTTCTGCCGGCTTTGTGGGCCTTTTCAGTGTGATCCTTGAAAATGCTAATTAATTTCAGGATTGCTGTGTGTGTGATATGCTTTGACATACACAGCAAATTAATAATAATATAATAATCTTTCTAAAAGAATTTTGAGAGCAATTTATAATTCATGCCAGATGTCAGTTGACTGAGTAATTTAACACACTTGTGTAACTGAAAAGTAATAGCTTTTGCGAGCCTGCCATGCTGCTTATGGATATGAATGACAAAATTTATGGGTTTTTAGCTATGTGCATAATCCGAAAATATTCACTCCCTCTTGCAGGGAATAAGCAGTACCAGAAGTGAATGTGTTTTAATCATCTGAAACATATAGCCCAAATGCTATTTTATTTGTTTAAACCAGGAAAAGACATAATTCCTTTAAAGGAAGTGCTGTGAATGCAAGAACCAAGAAAATTGTTCTTGTCCTATCAGTAGCTGCAGAGACCACATCTCCATAAAAGTCGTTAAAGCAGCAAAGACAGCACTGTCAGCTTAGAAATAGTGCTAGAAGATATACTAAGCCTCTGGCCCTGGAATCTAAAGTGCTTCTTTCTACGTTTGTGCCCAGTGTAATGCCCCTGAGTCTTGCAGGTTTAGATGTGACCCAGGGGTTTAGGGAAACCACCAGGATTCACCTTTCCAGACTTGAGCTGCCTGGAAACCATCCAACCTGAGATAGAGTTCCTCTAGATAGATAGATAGATAGATAGGCATCTCTGGGAGGAGGTTCTGCCCCAAAAGGTAGGTGGATGGATTTCTTCTTGTGGGGAAACAAATCTAAGCAAGATTAATATCTCTGTCCTTTCATGCAAATGATGAAAAACTACAGAACTGAACAGACTGTGCTCCCTTTACCACTCAGGAAAAAGACAATTTCACATTCATCCTGCTAGTCATGACACTGAGAATTTCCAATTTTTTTCTAATTTTAAAAAAGTGCCATACATATTTGTTTTTCTTTTAATGCCTAAAGATGTTTAGGTTTTTTCATATATGTGTAGCTTTGTAGATTTTATTATATAGTTGCATAATTTCTAGTACTTTCTTATGGTTTCTCACTCCTCAGAACAGCAGCTAACCCTTTATGTCACATTCTTGAAATTCTGTTTAGCCTTATTTTCAAGGAAAGAATTTCTAACAAGAACTCCCTGTTTTGCACCAGGACTTGAGAGATGTAACAAGAAATAGGGCAAAGAAGCCCCTGGAGAGTCTCCAAGGGGCAGACCCAAGGGTGGGTTACCAGGGCATCTGTTCTCCTACTGGATGTACCGGCTAGATATACTAATTAATTAGACTTATAAAAAATTGTGAAGATCTTATGCCACGTGGGCACATAACTCTATTTGTGCACCTGCAAGTTTTTATTAAAGAACTGCTCTTTATATTACCACTTTTAAGATTGTTTGGAAAGTCTTTCTTTCAATTCTAAGCAACAGTTTCACCATTTAAAGTGAAACACCTCCCTCAGATCTGGGCTCTTCATAAAATGTCTTGGAAACTCATGTCCACAGTGCTGCACTGTGATGGTCCATCCTAGGGTAATGGAGTGTCAAAACATTCCTGGCTCTCCACTCTGCTGCCAACTCCATCTCCATTACCCTTATTTTTCTCTCTGAGAAAGGAGGAGCCATACGAGGACCCATTCAGGTTAACAAATGTGGAGCTGGTTAAGTTAAATCAAATGGGATAGCCACTTCAGAGTGTAAGGAAAGGAGCTACAAGCCTGGTTCCTGCCTGCCTGCCATCGCTTTCCTCCAGCTGAGACTCTGTGATCTCAGCTCCAATAGAAGCTGAGTGTGCTGGGTTAAATACTGGTGTTTGTTTTCTTTCAAATGTTTGCATTTGTTTGTTTATTTGTTTGTTTTAAAGGGTGTTTATGCTTCTCCTGTAGTCTTATGAGTAGCAACTAGCTCACTTAGAATATTATACCCAGGAATTTCCCATGCATGTATTTAGATGCCCGAAACACCTCTGAATTAGAAGTCAACAGGCAGAAGCCAAGTGAGGTGAGAGAAGGAGGACTGGAAAAGAAATGGTTTAATCAAAAAGGGATGGGAAGTTGGTGAATAGTACAAGACCACATTATCTGCTTCCCTCAGTCTCCTGCACTGAAATCCCACTGATCTAGAAGATCTGTCATGCATATGTAGAAGAAAAAGGGTGCATACCATCAATGGCATCTCCAAAAAAAGTTACAACGATTATGAATGAGCTGTGTTGTGTTTGCTGTGTACCATAATTTTTTCTGCTCCTCACAACCTTGATATCTATCAGTTTTTTCATCTAAAGATAGCAGTCAAGAAGCTCTTGAGAGTAACCCATATATGCAGTGCCTAGCAGGAAGGGACCTGGGCTTTGAAGGACCTTCCACAGCTATGATTAAAAAAATGAGTTACAGCGTATGCTAAAGCTGTTTGATGAGTCATTTTCCACTTTTTCATTGAGAACATTTGACAGAGTTATCCTATTGACACATGTTATGGGAAAAGGCAGGACTCTCAGGGGGTGAGATAGAAAACAGTTTTTGTCATCAGTAACCAGCTAGGAGGTGATGCTTTTTAAGGAATCTCAGTCCATATATGCTCCATATGCTGATCACGAATAAAACCTTCCATAAGCAAAAGCATGGGATTGATACCATGAAAGTGAGGGTAACATTGTAAGTGTTGCTTAGACTTTACTGGCTTATACACAAGCTGATCTCAGCACCTTGGCAGGACACAGACTGCCTTGTTTTTGCTTCTCGAAAAACAGTGCTCTGGAGAATGCAAGTAGACCCTGTGCACAAGCACTGTAGATCTGAAGTGCCTATAAACCTATTTGTTTTCAGCATATCTCATAGGCAGATTTGAGTGGTTTTGTGTGAGATTAGCTAGATGGTTTAGGCTAGAGGCCTAGCTTGTGCTCTGCCGCTGATATCTTCATCTGATATCTCCAGCTCAGGTTACCCAGTTGAGTTTGCCAGTAAATCTGAAGAACATCTCTGAGAAAAATATTTTCTCTGGTTTTGATTGAAAGTTTTAAATCCAGTTCAGATGATTTCATCCAGGCTCCTCTCATGAATATAAGAGAAACATATTGCTTTTCTGTCTTTTTGAGACCAAAATGAGGCATGGACTAGACAGACAAAGCTTTGGTTAGCTCATATTGCTCCAGACAACCTTTATCTTGTTTCCATCTTCCTGCAGATTTGATTGAAGTCAGGAGAGATGCACAAAATACATAAATGCAAACTTTCTTCTGCATAACAATGACAATTTAAAAGCAATCTTCATTCCTTGTAACAGTACTATGTTCACTTAAATTATAATGTTGCAGGATTCCTGTTAGACAAGACATGATTATATAGTTTTGATAACAGGCTTAAAAATCTGCTCAATATAAATCATGCCTTCTACACTATTCTGACTGGAACCGTGTGCTGTGGTTCTAAGAAGTAATTTGCTTATTTATTTTAACAGCCCATTTAATGAAACTTTAATGAAGAGCAGTCCTTATGGCCATCTTGGTCTACGTGTGTGTGGGAGGAATATTGGATCAACGTCATCTGTAACATTTTTAGCTTGGGATTTTTATTGGTGTGTTAGTAGAAGGTCTGTGTTTGCCATCTACTTTTGTGGCAGTGCCACAAACTAAACGCAGTTTCTCAAGGGACAAGAACTTGCCAGATGCTGTCCTTGTCACAAGAGAGTCTACATGAGTAGCTTCAATATCAGACTAACCATGGCTGCTGTGGCTTGGGGTTTTTTCTCTTCTGAGAGGAGGGAGGCTGTGTTGGGTTTAAGAAGACTGTAGCACCAAGACTGCAGGACTAAGATGCTCTCTTGGGTGTGTAGTGGCTCACTCCCCCTGATACACTCTCCCCAGAAATGTATGAGAAGTGAACTTTTTCTCCTCTGATCTGAAACAAGGATGAATTTGGAAATCTAAGCATTTTTTTTTTAACTTTCCTTCTGGCCAGCCCTACTTTATTGAGTTAGCAAATTTATACCAAATAGGGCATCCTGAAGTTGTCTAGGGATGTCCCTAAGACCACCATTGCCATTATAAAGCTAAAAATCTAAAAAGAAGAGGATAAATCCCTTTTGTATGGCTCTGTAAGCAGCTCTGCTTGTTGGTTAATTTACATATCAATGCATTTCGATCTTTTTTTCCTCTGAGCACTTCTGAATTAAGCCTATTCTTAAGGGCATTTGTTAAACCATGCCACTTAGGAGTTTGCAGATATTTCCTGGGCCATTTTAAAGTGTGACCAGTTATCAAGCTTTGTACTAAATTCCTATGTGTGTTTTCTGAGTAACAGTGTTGCTTTTTCCCCATCCTCATACACAGTGTCCTGTTGCTTACTCCTTCCTTGTGCGAGTTCAACTTGTTGTGGTAGTGTTTGCTGAAATGTAGGAGGAAAACCTCTGGGTTTTGCTTGAGCACATTATGAGTTGGGCCTCAAAAAAGGAGATTCCCATTGCAGCTCCAGCACTGACAGAGCAGTGGGAGAGAGGAAGTGCATGGCAAGGGGAGTTGATGGAGAAAGTGGAAACATCTTCATCCTCTGTCAGGAAGATAATAATACTGAGCCCTGTGCTGCAGCACACCAGGGATCCCTGGGTTGGGATCAGACTGCGAGCCTTGGTGGATGTTCCTTCTCCCTTCTGCACTCTTCTCAGACTCGACTGTCTCCACAGTCCTTCTTCTGGACCACTGCTGAATCACTAGGACACAGAATTTACCCCACTCTTGAATTTAACACACATGGTTTTTTGCAGAAAAGAAAGACAAGTGATAGAGAGTGTTTTAGGAAAACCTGTTTGCTTACGGAAACCTCTGACTGAGCCTTGAGGAAAGGGAGGACACTTCACACGACCAAGCACCATTTTCTGCCTTGTACACACACACACACTCACACAAACCTGTGCATGCTCATATGCACAGACCAGTTGTTACCAGTTCTGATAACTACTTACAACACAATCAGTGGTTAGGAGACCACAGTGTCAAACTGGAAGGCACTGGATGTTGCTATGAGTATAGTGGTTTGTCTAGAAGAGCAAGTCATGTTTTCCAAAAAAATCACTGATGTAGGGCCTAGAATTTGATTTTCTTAAGTTGTGGGCTTCAGAAAATGAGGGTCTTCAAAGCCATATTAAGTCTTGACTATCAAAAACATGAAGTCAACTTTTTGAATTCTATTATTACTACTACTATTAGTAGTAAAAACAGAAACATGTGAAACAATGTAAGAGCAGTACTGCATTGCAAACAGATAGTAAATGTAATTGTTTATTAAATAACGTCTATCATTACTATTTTAAATGATTGAACTGATTCAAAATCACCATTCAGAATGTTCTTAAGTGTTTTTTCAAATGCTTTTGTGATTGGGTAACAAAGGAAATGGATTAGAACTTAAAGTAAACACCATGGATGTCTTCAGGCTTTAGTAGGTTAAATACAGTGGAAACCCCTTTAGTTAGCAAGAGAAAAAAATTAAAATTAAGTATTTTGAAAGATTTTTTTCTTTTCTTGTATAAATTCTGTATTTTAAAGCTTCTCGCTTGTCTAGGTGCATTTGTTTTAGTAGATGTGGTATAAAGGTATGTGTGTATATAAATACATATTAACAAACACCTATATCTATCTATCTGTCTATCTATCTATCTATCTATCTATCTATCTATCTATCTATCCATCCATCCATCCATCTATCCATCTATCCATCTATCCATCTATCCATCTATCTATACTATATGCATATAATGGTCAAATGTAACACTTGGAAACAGGCTTGTATCCTGTAGACATGCTGCTGTAGCTTGAAGAGTTGGGCCCTCACAGGAAAATTTGTACTTGTATAATAGTACTTCCCAATATCATGCTTGACAGAGGTTTTCAAAGTCTCATCTTTCTGAACCACTTTCAGACAAACAACAAAAAAGTGAAAAAGTCATAGATGAAGGAGTTTATGCCAATGTTAAAGTGAACTGGCAGAGTTTTTCACATGAATTTCCAGATTTTCTCATTATGCCCATCCAATACCCAAGGCAATGCTCAGAAGTTCATTAGCAGCTCTGATTCCTATAGAGCTCTTAAGATATCTGCCCATACAAAATTTAGAAAATGTGTCACTTTGGACTATTGCCCATACATTAGACTGTGCCAACTAAGTAGTCCCTACTGCCCCTACTTTGCTATAAACACAATTGTATCATATAAGTAATAGAAAGCAGCAGAGAGGATCACATTAATTAGGTCCTAAAAATGTGATGTTTGTAACATTTCTCCTCCGTCTTGCCAGGGTTTGACCTGCAAAAATACCTTTTCACTTCAAATAAGAGAGCTTCCCTAATAAACAGTTCTGTGGTGGTCACAGCCTTTCTATACTGGGAAACCGTACTGGTTCTTCCCAAACCCTGACACTGGGGACACAGTCTGCCCGAGGGCTGTGTGATGGGTATATAGACATGAGCTTGTCAGCTCCTGCCAGGGTAGGCAGATCTCAAGAGCTTTAGATAGGGAGTCAATGAAAGCTAGACTTAGTACCAGTGCTGAAGTGTGGGCTTACCAGCTAAGTGACTATCCTTGGAGTTCTCCATGGTGAGAACCAGCCATTAGATGGAAGATTGTAAATATTGTTGAATTTACATACCAGTTGTCTGGGAATTGCTGTGTCCGAGGCTGGCTGGTGGTTCTACACACCCTGCTGTGCCATGTTGTCGTCACAACCCCGCCTGGGAGCTGTCTGGAGGATGGGTAGTCAAGTCTATTGCATTGTGTTTGGATGAAAAAAAAAATGAAAACTGGATAAATAAACTCCTTAAAATTACTTTCTCTTGTTTCAGTAGCTGGGCACCCTCGAGATGGTATATTGAAATAATAAATTAGGATCGTGTTCACAAATCTGTGATCTCTTTAGAGATGTAGACTTTTTTCGATAAGTGATGATGTTTTCCAAACACCTTCTAAATAATTCATAACCAGGAGCCAGAATGTAGAAGACTTTTAGCTACAGAGTGTCAAGTCACTTCTTTTGTTCATCTTGATCATATTTTTAAGTTTTTCCTGGGAATTTTCCAGGGTTTTGTTTTTCTAAGCTACTTGTTTGGGAGAGTTCAGATGATTTTTGACCTCATTAACATTCCTATTTCACTATATATTCTCTCACTGTTAAGCAAACTGAAAAAGTAGGAAAATCAGTTCTGCTAAATTGGGCCCCCAGAACTTTCTATCTCTCCTTAGTTTTTCGTACAGAACCATCAAGAAAACATCATCTGTTAGTGTGATGTCAGCTAATCCTTCTCTCCCAATATAATCACTTTCTAAGCACATCAGCTTTCAGTAGGGGCAGGAGGACATGGCAAATCTGTGTGCATCTTGGGCATTTTAGCTCCAATCCATCTCACCTAGGGCTGGGGGTTCATCTCTCCCAGTTTTATTCCTAACACTGAGCAGTATTGATGATTAAAACCCCACCTTGTCCTTCTCAGCCACAAGAGCAGTGGTTGCTAGTATGACTAGGTTGCTAGGTTTTTAAAATTAAGCAAAACATAGGAATCACTCACTGTAGGATGTAAAGCCTGAAACATGACAGGAAAATGTAGAGTTTTGGATGAGGAACATATGATATACTAGTGTGCATTATATTGATTTGTGTCGTATTAGTTAAGGAGTCTATACATAACACAATAATTTAGTGTTGCCTTGTAATTCTAGCAGATTGAAAGCCAGCTTTCTAGTGCTTATTTGATGGGTATTTTCCAAGGGCATTTTAAATGATCAACTATCTTTATCTTTCACTGATAAGGCTGTTCTGATTCAGCTCTGATATTTGAATTTGCTTCACATGAGTTGATACTGCCTTTTCCTGCCTGGACGTAGCTGCTTCCCTTTGATGGTCTTTCTAAATTCAAGATCTGGGCATACATAATCAGAATGAAGGATTTGCCCTCCTGTTCCTTAGCAGACTTCCTCCTTCAGATATCCTCTCCTTCAAGGCAGGCTTTGGGCTGGAGTTTCAGTGCTAGGGCTCAAGGTTTATCCCAAATCACTGTCTCCTCTGCCCTTCATCCTACTTCATCTGGCACAAGGAAGAAATATGCTGCAGTCAGGAATCCAACACAGATTCTGCTGACAGGTTTTCATCAGAAAATGACTCTTCAAAGGCATCTGATAATCACTTGGGACCTGTAGGTGGTTCTTGCTTGCTGGACAGAATTGTTCTTACTTTCTGTGAGGGTGAGAGCTTGAAAAAATTGAACAAATACATGCGTGCCTGGAGACATGAAGACCTAGTGATTTTTGTGTTTGCCCACAAAATATTAATGACTGCTGGAAAGAAGCTTGTTTTCACAAATGTCTTAAGCTGAACACAAAACAATGAGCATATGTGACTGAAGGAAATGCATTGTAAGTTAAAAAAAAGAAAGTAATTTTCACGGTTCTATTGTTCTTTGAATTATTTGTCTCCTTTCTGTGCTTCTCCGTATTGCTGTACAAGCTCATGAAATTGCAGAATTATTACTCTTCACTTGACTTTGTAGGGAATCTCAGTCTTCTTTTCTACTCAGCATCAGCTGCAAGCTTCTTAATAAATTCTCAGCTTCTATATTCCCCAAATTTTCCATGCAGTTTCACAGTTTCCATACAGATGAGCTTGGGTAGTCTTTCATCTTTGCTCTTTCACATCCTCATGAGCTGCAGAATCGCCTCCATCTTGCAGGCTCCTGCGTTGTCTCTGGAAAGGCAGCAGTGTTTGTCGTTTGAGATGGTTAAAACAGTCACATATTTTCAGTTCTAACCTCTTGTTTTCCTGTATTTAGGATTTCCTCAAACTTTTTCATCCTTAGGTCGTTTTTTTCTCATTTGTTCTTTGTCTCCAAAAGTGAGAAAAAATAATAATAATAATAAAAAAAATTGTATGAAAATTATATATTGCTGAAATTTATAACACGGTGTTACATGACTGTATGGACTGCTAATGGTTTGAAAACGGTTAATGTAGTTGATATCTGGGGAGCATTTATTTATCCCTATTTTTTAATCTATATATACGCCTGTGTGTGTACCACCACACAGACAAAAACACTGTATCTGAGCTCCCATGTCTCTTTAATCATAAATATCCAGGACCTACCATTCTTTCATTGCTTGCAGTTAGTACAGCATAAACCTCATTAAATGTTCTTCTGTTAAACCACAAAATCTATAAACAAGTCATCTTTGCATTTTCTTATCTCTTTGCTTAAAATCAGAAAAATTAATAAAGAGTAAAGCTTTTGAATCCCTTGGTTTAGATAATTTATTTCCAGAAATGTTAACAAAACCATAAAATATCGGGATTTTCTGCTCCTGTAAGTTTATAATATTATTGCCATATTGAAGTCTACCTTATTATGCAAGTTTTGCATAATAACAGAAGGAACACTTTAAAGAAGAAGAGTT
This sequence comes from Trochalopteron elliotii, assembly GCA_024734555.1. Taxonomy (NCBI): domain Eukaryota; kingdom Metazoa; phylum Chordata; class Aves; order Passeriformes; family Leiothrichidae; genus Trochalopteron; species Trochalopteron elliotii. The sequence continues at coordinate 5,920,349 of JANPWX010000024.1, forward strand.
ATTTCTGTAGCACTGCATTTAGGATTTTAAAACACTGTAAGAAAAAAAAGCTGATTCATTGAAACCAAGTGGTGAAATTGTACATTTTGTTAAATTACCTAATTCAAAAATACCTTGAATAAATGAATTTTAAAAACCTTGGTTTGTACATTTTCTTTTATTTGAAAATATTTCTCTTTCTTTCTCTTTATCACTTTCTTCTTATTTCTTTTTGATTTGCCTTTTCTTTTCTGTCGCTCCCTCTTTGTCTATTTCTCTCATTCTTTCTCTTTCTCTCTTTTTCTCATTCCCTTTCAAAACAACTGTTGGGGTTTTTTTCACAATTATACTAGATTTTGGGCTCTTAAATCTACAATAAACATTTTTTTCCTGATCCAGGCTAAGATCTCTTCTATTTTTTCTTTTTCTTTTTTTTAGATTTTTTTTGAGATTTCAACATGTTAGACAAAGCAATGAGAATACTCTTCCTAGAAAATTAATTCAGATGCTCAGTCTTAAAATAATTTTTTCCTGTCCTCCACCAGCTAATGAAAAGGCTATTATTTATCAGTTTAAGTTCCTTTATGCCTGTGTTAGGGTTGAGATCTTTCTTCAAGACAACATTAGTGCTAACATCCTAGTCATACAATTCTTTGCCTATCCTAGTGTTTCTTCTCTGGTATTTGCCACGGTTGTCATACCTCCCCTCTGACTACACTTTGCTGAGCTGACAAATCAGGTTCTTGTGATCAGCTCATGACTGGAGATTACTCACCCTCTTTGCTGTCTTGGCAGCCCTTTGCCTGACCACAACTGATCATACTGTACAAAATCCCAATGTAGGCTTGCCTACACCTAGGGTTATAACAGAAAGAAATTTCCTCTAATAGCATCCCAATTGCTTTTTTTTTTTTCAGGGGCATACCACACCCCTGGCATATAGATACTATGTAACAAAACAATATTCTAAGTTATTTCCCTCCTACTTCCTCCAGCCACTGGTAGTCCCAATTTACAACATGGAACAGTTTCATTAATTCCAGAGTGTGATCTCCCATGTTCTCAAGTGACAGTAAATCCTATTTCTATTATTCCTGGTCTTTAAAGTCATTATATTTTTTTTCTCACATAATATTCCAGAAGTTCTGCATTTTTCATAGACAAGGAAAAGCGTTTCTGGGACATCTCTGGTATTATAATGTGCTTCTTCTCTTAAACCAGGATTAATGCTCTATTTTGTGTGTATATAATATTAGGAAGGCCCGGGGTGCATTTAATTGATTGCCTTAAGTGTATAGTGTGAACACTGACCTTGGTCATGTGTGAGCAGTTTGATCCTTCAGTTCAAGGGAGTTCAAGGGAGTTCAAAGTCCCAAAGTGTACGTCTTGTCCTGACTGGGTGCTGAGCATGTGGGGGCTCTTATTCCAGTATGGAGCTGTGGGACTGAAGCGTGGCTGGGACTGCAGCATTGCTGCAGCACATCTTAAATCCAGACCTCACGTAGGGCAGAACGGGATCCCTTTCCAAAGGTGTATTGCAACCTATCTTCTACAATGCTTCATTGTGTGTGTTTAAACCTGGCTCTTGGTCTAGCAGTACAACATTTTTCTGAAAACTCAAGCCTACTAAAATTAAACTTGCAAGTGTAGAAGTGCACAAAATCTATCTGAACAGGCGCATATGTTGGCTTGATTTTATATTGACCATGATAAAATTAATGTTTCTTTTGTCTTACTTGACAGATTTCTATGTATTTCTTAAATACTTGTGACCTATAGCTGGTGTCACTGGTTTGACTAAGGTGGGGAATCTGACGTTTTAATTGTTTGAAATCAAGTAAAAGAATTGCAAAAAGGAAAAACCAACTGATTTTTCTGTTTTCTTTCGGGGTTTTGGCATTCTTTTCAAGGAAATTATTTCTTCTGATTGGGTTTTTCTAATCCTCTACAGAGGAGAGATGAGGAACATAAAACTTTAAAATCGGTCAACATTTCACTAATTATTGCTGTAATTAGTGACAGCCACATAATTTTTTAATTCTTTTGTTCAATTTAATAGAGTGAGATATATCCTGATTTTTCTAGTTTGAAAGAAGTTGTGCCCTTGATTTTTAATAGACTTTACCCAGACTGTAGGTTACCTGGAAGTGTCCATAGTGAAAAATGTAAAGATTGTACCTTTAGATTTGCTGTCACAGCTACTCTTTTCATTTTATCCACAAATATTAGTAGACTGAAGGTAAATTTTCTAAAGAAGAACAAATAGCAAAAAGTTCTTAATTAGGTTTGAAAAACAACAGTGTAAAGGTAACAGCTTTTACAGGGACCTGTACATTCATTTAAAAATGTTTTCTCAGTTGAATGTCTCACAACCTGAATGTGGAACAATAAATCAAATAAATCTCTAAATCGTCCAAAAATACTTTCAATAACTTTAACAGGTTTAGTCTGTGAGACAGGAATGATATACGGCATAAGTTTTAGGTTCAAAAAAGACTTTGAATAATCGCACAATTATTTTAAACAGGTTGTGCAAAATTATATAGTGTTGAGCTCTAATCCTCTGAAGTCAGGAAGACCTACATGTGTTAGTCATTTCCGTGTTCCAAGTACTGTAAAGATACTTCAGATAATTCTGTAACTCTTTGTTAAAAGTGTTAAGAAAAGGATGTTGTTGCTTTGCTTACTAACTTATTTACCATCTGCATTAATTAAGATCAGTTCAAATGCACGCTAGTAAACTCCTGTGTACAGAGTATTTTATTTTTCATCTCCTTGTACAGAAAACTTAGGCAAAACCTCTTAGTGATGGAGTTAAAAAGCTTAGATTGCATTTTAAGTACTTTTGTACAAGTATTGTGTATTTTAGTTAATATTATTTAACATGCAACCTGTACTTAATCGCTTAATAAACAGAATTAATCTAATATGGCAAATTATAAACCGACCTTTGCATGAACAGTACATCTGTTAATTTAATAGTTTCCCAGTGCTAATTAAATTGTCCCTTATTTACAATTTCAAATATTTTATACTAGCAGTGTATTTAAAATTTGGTATTCCTTCTCTGTTTTCTGATTGTGGGATTTCTCAGGTAAGATTTTCTTAAGACTATTTCAGACACACAAATATTTAGCATTGAGTAGTGTGGCGCTTTTAATGCCCACCATGCTGTTAAAGATGTTCCAGATTAAGAGAAAATTAATTCACGTTATATTGCAAATTACTGTCTCTGTTATCTCACTCCTGAGTTATTGTGGTAATTGATCAGTGTCAGAGGAGCTAAGTAATACAAAAGAAATGTGAGGAATTTTGTGCAGAGTGTGAAAAAGAGTCTTATGTCATACCTTTGCTTGCTGGCTCATTGACTCTCTCAGCTGTGGCAGTCACTGCCGTGCACCAGGCCTTGAAGCACCAGACAGGTCATTGTCCTCTGTTTCTCTCTGGGTCTGGGGAAGATCCTGCTGCTGGCACAGCTCTGCAGGGTGGAGGCAGTGGGACAGTGCTTGTTCTGGTGGAGGGCTTGCTTTGCTTATTGCCTGACTTACCTGTGCTCTACATCTTTCTTAGCCACCGCCTTGAGTACAGGAGGACAAGTGAAAAAAATGAAATGTTGGTATTTAATCTTTCTAATTCGAAAGCTAAATTAAAGGCTTTAAACTTTTTGAGAAACACTGTGTCTTTAAGCTGGACAATACCTTCACTGTGCCTTTTGCTCCAATTTGTTCCTGAGTAAAACCGATGCCCTAGACTGCCTCAACAGCTGCAGTAAGCAGGTATTAGCTCATTTCCCTTCATATTTTCATGCCACAGACGATACGCTATAGGTCTGAATTTAAATAGACAGATAGCCTTGATTCCCATCGGGAAGGTATGAAAACATCACTTCTCAAGCTCTCCATAGCAAAACACTTAAAATTACGTGCGCTTGACGTTTTGAAGTTATTTATTATTCGTGACTTTGCTTCGAGATGGTTTATACTCGAAGTTTCGGGGGTTCCGGGGAGGAGGCGCTGAGGCAGCACTGCACTGCACCGCGCCGGGATTGAGTTGGATTTGCGCTGAGCTGGATTTGCGCTGCGCTGGGCGCGGCGCAGTGCGCGGCCGCCAGGGGGCGCGGCAGTGCCGGGGGCCGGGCTGGGACGGCGGAGGAGGAGGGGGAGGAAAGGAGGAAGATGAGGAAGATGATGAGGAGGAGAAGGAGGTGGAGGATCATCCCGCTGCCTGCCCGGCCCCGCCTGGGGCAGCCCCGGCAGCCCTGGGGACAGGCTTTTCGCCCGGGGTTCCGGCCGGGAGTTGCTTAAGGAGGGAAAAAGGAAAAATAGCTTTTTTAAAAAAAAAAGGTGTGGGGGAGGGAGAACATAGCTGTCTTCTATCTCAATGGGAGGCTGCCAGGCAGCGCTCACCACTCCTCTCTGTGGGGAGCCGTGACTGATGTAGCCTCGGAAATGAGGCTACCCCCAAGAAAAATTGCTGAGAGCAAGGTTTTCATTCCATTTTCATGGCAGGAAGAAAGGTGGTGAATATTAAATGTTGGTTACTTACAGATGCTGCCACCAGAACCTCAAAGTGCCTATGGCAGCAATATGACATCGGAAGGGAAAATCATGTCCCTAGATGGCACAGTTCGTCACCTGGGTCTTCAGACCTTCATTGCATCCATTTTTACGTGCTCCATCATCTTCATCACCACTGCTATTACTGCCACTGTAGTTTAGAATGCAGAAAGGTTCCCTGTCTCCGGAAGCTTTCCAAAAGAAAGCTCCATCCATTCCAAAGAAAGTTCCATTTCTTTTCGGGCATTAAAAAATATCTTTGTAGGTTAAGAAATAAGAAATATCTCATGGAGTTTAAGAAAGCTACATTGCGGGATTGGTGTTGGAAAGTTCACTTACATATTTATGTCGCTTTTGCTACAGAACTATAGAAGGTTTTAAACAAATCTTTAGCACTGATATCCAAGAAAACATATAAAAGTAAAATGTGGGGAAATAATGCCTCAGTGCGGGGGTGGTCAGCTCACATTTGTAATCCTGCAAACAGTTTAACTGAGTGCTTCAGGTAGCTCAGGACACCAGGCATTTAAAATACTTCCCTGCTCTCTACCTGTGTGAAGGTCAATCTCTGCTGTGCATCATCCTGGCTTGCACACAAGCAGGCAAAGATGGACTTTCCTCTGTTCTCTGCTTTGCTCCCCTGAGATCCTGTGAAGCACCGGGTCTTACAAAGGACATATAAGCAAGAAGCAGTGATGAACAGAAATTGTGACAATCTGATGCTGCATATAAAACATGAAATGTGCATATACGTCTATAGGTAGATATGTATACATGAACAGGTATCTCAAAAGAAGAAGTGAGAGCAGCTATGTCGCATGGCAGGAGCAGGCAAAAGACTCGACCTCAACTGAGTGAGCTGAAGGGAAAGAATGGAGTAGCCCATGTGCTTCATCTGTCCGCTGGACAGTGCAGGGATAACTACAAGGGGATGAAGAGGCGACAGGCTGCTGAAAGGACAGGAATCCTCCCCTTTTATCCCTTTGCAGAGAAGGGTGATCAGTCCAATCTGCAATCCGGTTTTTGGTAAAAAAACCACTGCTGTCAGTCTGTCTGATGAGACCAATAAGAAAGAGGACAAAGCTCTATGACCTTCAGGCAGAGAGTGTTGTTATCATTATAGTTCTTGTGGTTACTGCTGTTACTTAGTTGTTTTGCCTTATTTAGCGTTTGAGAGCATCCCCTGCCCTGGCTGGCTGTGGCCGCTGTTTGATGGATGAAGAGCAGAATTAGGCCGCGGCAGATGGCTGTGAACGGAGTCAGGATAGGAGCGGGACAGAGCCGCCGCTGGACTTGCTTCCAACCCGGCTGTTTCAGAGGGGGGTGAGAGGGATTCGGCGGGAAGGATGCGAGGGGGAAACCCGCTCGGGGACTGCACCGGGGCAACGGCTGTGCACTGCGCATCAGCGGAGGCTCAGGCCGAGCCGCTCTCCTGCCGTCCCCGCATCCCTGCCTTGCTCGCCGCTCAGTCCCGTCGGGTTGCTGGGTTTTCTCCAGTCGGGGACGATCTCATCGCGAGGGCCACCCGGTGCCACCGGGACGCGTCCGCTCCACCCGGGACGAGCGTTCTGGCGGCCCGCGGAGGGAGCGCGGTGCCGCCACCAGCACCAGGGACAGCGCCGGCGGCGGCACCGCCGCTCCTTTGTTCCACCGCCGGCGAGGC